>BOSO01007024.1:49137-64297 GCA_018403395.1 Gorsachius goisagi
AAAGCAATAGAAGGGTGATGGTGGGAAGGGAGAGAAAGGAAGTTTCCAGACTTCTAGGAAGAAGCAAGAAGACAGAATGGTTTCCTGTGAAAGAGCAAGATGAGGAAATTCAGAAGATCATATGCAGGACCACAAAGAAACATGTATTATTACTTGAGTTTGTGGCATTGCTACTACACCAGCCACAGTGATTACCATTCTTTCTCAGGAAGGAGGCCCACTGCATGTGTGGTATAAGGTTGGGAAACGGAGTAAGCATCTTTCCAGCCAGAAAACCTGTAGTGCCCTGGGAACTAGGCTAGAGCAAGTGCTAAGGAAATTTCCAGCCCTCCACTTCCTCACCCCTCAGGAATGAGTGCCTCCCAGACTGGTCTTTGCCATCAGGACAAAGCAGCTTGCTTGTATAGCAAATTTAGGGAAGAGTTATGAGGCTTGCAAGGACTACCCATGCAAATGGCGTGCATGGCAGAAGGGCCTGCCAGGAAGTGGTGTTGTAGCCGTGTGGGACGGCAGCCTTGTGTGACATGCTCCTGTCAAAGCACTGTGAGGGTATCAGAGGCAAGGAACAGAGTGGACACAGCTGGCTTGAACAATTTGGCTTGGTGAACCCACGGCCAGGTCTGGGCTCAATTATGGAACAGAGTAGAAAGAGATTCTACAGTTCACTAGTTTGAGTTCCTTCCAGTGCGGATCTGAAAAATACTTGTGCTCAGAAAAACACTCTCACTTCTCTGTCTGCTGGAAGTATATAACAATGAAGAGACAACACCTTTAGAACAAGACCTCTTCCCATAATACAGCTAACTTAAGCAAAAATAGTTGGTAAAGGCTATAAATGTCTGGAAATTTTGCATTAACACTTTGCTATAAATTTCATTGGTTTGGGGGTTTGTGCTATTTCTAAAATAGAGATAGTGGAAGTATATGTCCAAATAACGCTGACTTATTGTAATAACTTTAGCAAGACTTTTCAGGAAAAAATAGTCCATCTCACCTTTTCTTCATAATCCATGAAGTTTCACTATAGATGAATTTAGCCCATTGTCACTCTGGGTTATTCCAAAAACTAATAGGGCAGACATTTGGAGACTAAGCATTTTTGTACACAATCCTATATCATGCAGGATATATTGCTTTCAGATTTATCAGAAAGGCTGAAAAGCAGCAGGGAGGTCTGCCACATCTGTGCAAAGTCATTATCTTCACTCCGAATCTCACATGTGGAGAAGACGCGAATAACAGAACTGCTGTAGCAGGTATAATGGAAGCCTGAAAAGGAAGAAAGCTTCACTGAAGTAAACCTTCATATGTGAATATTCTACTCAAACCCTCCCTTTAGTTTTTCTCAAAAGCACAGGGATAAAAAGCAGTTTGAATCTGCCCCAATGCTTGTGGATTTTCATGGTGCTGAACTGAAGCACAAAACAGAAACAAAGACATTTTTAGAAAAATGCATGTGGTTCTGTATGTCATATTTTGCAAACTGATGTAACTGCAGCAATTCAAATCCTTCTACTCAAAATAATTTATACTGCAGAACTGCAGAAAAGTGATGTACCCAGTGTTAAAATGGAAGGTACAAAGTTCTACGTTTGAGGACTTACTATAAATCCTAAAGAAAATGGCAATTTCAATTAGACAGATCCATCTTGCACACTTCTGGAAGCTTCATTGCCACAGATTTATTATATAATTTTTTTGGCTGTTTTTGTCTCAATCAGTCATGCAGCTGATGCTCAGTGCAGCCAACTGAGGTAGGCTCTGGGTAGTTTTAGTCTTGTCCTTGGAGGCAAACAGAGTTTTAACTTAGTGCTTTTTTTTCTGCTTTATGTGGAAGTTTGTGGAATTAGACATTGGCAAGTATTTTGGCTGTCTCTAGAAAAATATGATAGTTCCTTTCAGTATTTTGCATGTTCAGTACAGCCTCATCTCTGTTAACAGTACCAAATTACATCAAGGCATTGCTTCTCAGGCTATGAAGATGGTCACAATCAACAAACACCAACTTCACTCAGCAAAACAGCAATCATTTTCTCCTGCCTATTAAATAGGGTATGTGACTGCTGTTTTCTAAGAGAAAGATTATGACTTGCTTGCATTATTTGCTAAATCTTTTTATGACTCCTAAATACACCAGCATTCCCATAATGCAATTTTCATAGGTACTCCCTTTCCTTGCAAGTTGTACATCTTCAAAAAGGATAAAAACCCTTTTCATTGTCTTTTGCATTTTTGTTTTACAGAACAAAAGCAGATTGTTTTTCTCATGCCTGAGGAAAGGACAGCACCTGTACTTTGTGCTCTGTACTGCAGAATCAGTTTCAGGACCCTCCTGCATCATCCTGTACCCCTGTAACTTTTTAACCAGGAAGTATCTGGGCACTAAAGCCCAGCAACAAGGGCAAGTGACCTACTGTTGAACCCAAAACCAGCAAGTACCACGCCCTAGATAGGTACTTCCTTTAGCATCAACAGGTAGCAGTTCGACATACCAAAAATTAATGCTGTTTTTCTCACAAGGTAAAAAGGGCATCTTGCTTTCCTTTTTTGCTAAGTAACATAGCTCTTCAGAATGTTGCTAGCCAACTGATAGTTATCAGGAGAGGTAAATAAGAAGAATTTCCTACCTTTTCATGGTATCACTTATTGTTCAATGAAGCCAGCTGCTGCTGCTTGTTCCCTTTACTGTATTTCTCAAAGTAAAATCACTTTAGCTTCCCTACATTTTAAATTTAATTTCCTGAGCAGTCAATGCCTTTTCAAGAGTGCAGTGCTGGTCTTCCCCAGTCAATGTTCTTCCAAGGTATTGTGAATCATATCATTAAAAAGGGCAGATGCCCAAAGGAAGTGCTACGTTTTGCTATCCTACTCATGGCTCAAGTCAGAGGATGAAAGTAATATTGAACAGTATACAATGCACTATGGGAACACCAGTGTCATTCAACAACAAACATTTAATTATTTACACAAACCTTTAATGTACTTGTGAATATAGCAAGAGAATGGCAAGTCAACAAATTTGCACCTCTGAGATGCCATTGATTAATCTGACCTGGAGCAGCTGATGGGGATATTTCTTCTAGGGACATTTCACCAGTTGGAAATTGCTGCACAGGAATATGTTGGTTACAGCAAGGAATCCAAGTACATAACGCTTCAGAGAGAGCATCGGGTGTCCCCAGAACCTTTTCTTTCAGCACAAAAATATGTACCATGGATACTCTGCCAGCACTGCTCTATCACTTTTTTAGATAAAATTGGCTGAAAATGGTATCTAGAGATAAGCAAATATCAAGAAAGTTAAGACTGCACATATCTCTTGGATATTTCTTGGCTTCTCAGGGGTAAGAAAGCTGGTTTCAGTTAGGAAAACCTTTCAAGGAATATTTATTTTTGTTTACAACAAGCTGCAGCATAGCATATGTGTGAGGGCTAGAATATCTTTCCATCTAGATTTTCACAAAGGCAATGAATGCTCTTATTTATTGGACACAGGACTATATATGACAACCCATAATAGGGGTTTTTTTAATTAAAATATTTGAAAATGCATGTTAAGACATTGCTTCAGCGTAGTGTCAAGATTTTAACATTGCTGTTCAAATTGCATGTCCTTAGAAGAAGCAGTAAATCACGTTGTTCACATACTCTTCTCACAGTCATTACTACTAGCGAGAGGCAATCCATTGATACTTTGGCAGCATCATACTTCTTAAATGCACATGATGGTAATCGATACCTAAAACTAGGAGGTATCCATACTCTGATGGTATTTGAAAGAGTATTCTTGCATACCACCTTTGCTGTCTTCCATGGCTTAGCCTGACTCTAATCACTACTGCCCTATCATACTGTCTCTTCACATGTCTTGCTGTTCAGAGGATGCCAGCATTATTTGTGTTGGCCCACCACTCCAGGGGTAGGGAAGGGGGCAAGAGACGTTGTGATCAGGTGAAGAATTCTGTACCACAGGAGAATGGGAGAGTGCCCCCAGTCCTACCTTGTGGTGCAACCTCCAATGCAGAATGAAGTCCCCAGGAAGAGTCCCAGACTCCTGCTGAAAGAGACTCTCCAGCCCACCATCACCTGCTCTGAAACCCCACTGAAACCTGCCTAGTGGCACTGTGACGCTGTCTATCATGAAAAAATAAAAATGTCACTGATCATAATTATTAGTCGTGGCATTCAAGCCAGTAATCGCAGGAAAAGCCTGGATGATCCATATCCTGCAACTCCAGGGATAACAATACTCCAAATCCCATCACCCTTCACATCCCTTAGCCACTCTATAAAGTCCCATAACATATGTGCTGAGGGATGCCTGAACTCTCTCCTAACTCCCGGCAGGGATACATCATGGGCGTGCTGGATCCAGACAGGCTATCGTGGTTCCCTTTCATTTAGAGCATCACGTGTCACACTGTTACAGTCAAATTGTGAACAACTGTAATAGCTGTAAAACTGACACTTTTGAAAGGGATTTGGAATTCTACTTCAGACACTTTTTCAATTCTCAGACTCTTTCACTTAGTTCTCCTTAGTGAGTGTATAAATACCGATATTTGACTGTGACTCTACAGAGGTTACAGAGGCAGCAATTTCTTTCAGCTACTTGACATGAGCTTTCAAGGACTGAATGTGAGATTACTGCCAAGAATGATCTTTTTTTGTAGATTCCTAATTCTAACTTCATTTGTTGCAAAGGTGACTCTTTGGTTACCAGCTGGCTTTGGAGAAGCCACACCACAGAAACAAAATGACAGAAAAGGAGAAGTACATGTACTTGCAAGAGCAGAACTACAGAATGGTTGAGGCTGGAAGGGACCTCTGGAGATCATTTAATCCAGTCTCCCTGCTCGAAGTAAGGTCAGCTAGAGCAGGTTGCTCAGAGCCATGTCCAGTTGGGTTTTGAGTATCTCCAGAGATGTGACTCCACAACCTCTATGAGCAACCTTTTCCAGTGTTTGACCACCTTCACAGTAAAAAAGTTTTTTCTTATGTTTAAGTGGAATTTCCTTTATTTCAGTTTGTGCCCATTGCCTCTTGTCATTTCACTGGGCACCACTGAGAAATGGCTGGCTCTGTCTTTACACCCTCCCATCAGGTATTTATATACATTGATAAGATCCCCCCTGAACCTTCTCTTGACAATGCTAAACAACCCCAGCTCTCTCAGCCTTTCCTCATATGGCAGATGCCCCAGCCCCTTCAGTGGACTCACTCCAGAATGTCCATGTCTCTTCTGTGCTAGGGTGCCCAGCACTGGCCCAGCACTCCAGACATTGCCTCACCAGTGCTGAGGAGAGGGGAAGGATCACCTTCCTTAACCTGCTGGTGGTAGTCCTCCTAAGGCAGCCCAGACTGCCGTGGCCTTCTTCGCTGCAGGAACACATTTCTGGCTCATGGCAGCTCATGCTGTCCACCAGGACTCCTGGGGCTTTTCCTGCAAAGCTGCTTTCCAGCCAGCTGTCCCCCAGATTGTACCAGTGCATGGGTTTTTCCTTACCAGGTGCAGGACTTTGCATTGTCCTTCATTGAATTTCATGAGTTTGCCCATTTCTCCAGTCTGTTGAGTTCCCTCTGAATGGTGGCTCAACATCTCCCAATTTTTAACATCTGCAAATTTGCTGAGGGTGCACTCTGTCCCATCATTCAGGTCATTAACAAAGACATTACACAGTACTGGGCCTAGTATTGACCCTTGGAATACACCAGTAGTCACCAGTCCAGCTGGACTTTGTATGGTTCACAACTTTTGAGACCAGAAGTTCAGTTTTCAATCCACTTTGCAGTCTATTTATCTAACCTGTGTTTCATCAGTTTGTCTATGAGGATGTTATGGGAGGCAGTATCAAAAGCCTTGCTAAAGTCCAAATAAACAACATGTCCCTTATTCACCAAGCTTGTCATTTCATCATAGAAAGCAATCAGGTTGGCCAGCCCTTTGCTGTTGTTACACATGTAGAAGTCCTTCTTGTTGCCTTTCACTTCCCCAGCTAGATTCAATTCCAGGTGAGCTTTGGCTTTCCTAACACCATTTCTGTAGACTTGACAGTGTCTCTATATTCCTCCCAGGCCACCTGTCCCTGCTTCCACCTCTTTACACATCCTCTCCATGTTTGAGTTTACTCAGGAGCTCCTTGTTCACCCATGCTGGCCTCCCACCACCTTTGCTTGATTCCCTGCACATGAGGATGAACTATTTTTGGTGATCTTTGAAAATCAACCAGCTCCCCTGGACCCTTCTTCTTCCCAGCATCATATGCTATGAGAGTCTTCCAAGCAAATCCCCTGATTAGGCCAAAATCTGCTTTCCTGAAGTCCAGGGCTATGATCCTGCTATTTGCCTTGTTCCCTTCTCACAGAATGCTGAGCTTCACCATCTTATGGTCAACTTTGCACAATATCTGTAATCTGGAAAGAAAAGGCAGCTCAGAAATGAAAAACTTCTGCTGGTGGATTTTGCTATGCTTTGTGTGATGCTAACTGCAACTTTGTGTGATGCTAACAGCAGCAAAATTACACCCCATTTATATGTGACAACTACAAAACTCAATACCTTTTAAAATAACTTCTACAGTGGATAAAGTGGCCTGAAAGAATTTGCAGACAAAAATGAGATGTTCAGTGTCCTTCCAACATTATATCATTATTAAAGTGCAGTTCTAAATGTAAGTAGAAACTGCAAATATAAGTTAATCAATTGATTAGTTCTCTACGAAATAATTGCCCAGATTTCAGCTCAAGCTAAAGAATTTATGTTTGGAATGGAGTTTATTTAGCTTGCTCACAGCTATCTCCTCCTTTTGGCATGAGGAGGCCATAGGAGACATGTCACAGTCAAAGCAGGAAAGCAGGATCCCCTCATAAAGCTCATCATCATGTTGATCTCAAAGGTGGAAAGGGAGAACAGAGTAGGAATGACCTCCATCATGAGGTACTGTACCCTTCTTGCTCCTCTCTCCTCTGACCTCTGCCTCTTGCCAAGCTCTCTTCTACTGAAACTGAGGACTTTGTCCTGGGGTTTATGTCTTGCAAAGCTCTGCTTTGCTTAACAAGAATCCCCAGGTGCTAATAAGCAGAATAAAGTACTTAATTCTTGCAGTGGCAGTATCATTTCTTGACAGCACCTTTAGTGTTTGCTGTGGGATCTGGCTGGCAGGTAACATAAGGAATTGGCTGTGAACCATTTCCTATGTCCTTATTTTGCAATAATCTTCCTGCATTAAAATGTTATGTTCTCCAGTGTCATGCTGACAGCTCACTTGCTCTCACACACATGCATACATGTTCTAATTGCTTGTAAATATGAAAAATACTGAAATAGGAAAATTGAGGTACCTGTTTGGTGGCCATTAAGGTCGTCAACTATAACATTCTGTTCTCATCTACTTAGTTCAATTTCTTATTAAGCGGCCTAGTATATAACACCATCCTAGAGAACTAGCAGGAAAGGAATAGGAGCAATATTTGATTTTACTTGACATACTAAAAGTACATTTGCTTTGTGATCACCAAAAGGTCAGGAACATTTTGTTATTGCAAGAAATTGCATCAATTACAAGCTGTCCAACATCTCCTTGCAAAAGTCACATGCACACAAGTTACTTGCAGCCTCCAGGCTTTGTTCCTTGTTTTCTTGTGGATTTTTCCTTTGGGGAAAAAAAGCTGCCTTTAGACAGGCTCAGCAGAATTAACTAAATACTGTTGAACATGGCATTCAACAGCTTATTGAAGAGCTTAAGAAAACAGATTGAACAATTAAGTCCATGTAATCAGATACAGGAAAAAGGGTTTTATACCTTCACAGAAAAACCAAGCTTGGATTACTGATTGCCAGTAGTCATACCAAGGAAGGATCACTCCATACATGAGCCTTTTCTTATGCTTTTTCCTGGACATCAATTATTGGCCAGTATTAGAAATGAGATATTGTTCTAAGCATAAGTGTTATGAATCATAAATTACAGTTTTTAGTACACTTTCTGGATGAAGGAATGGTCTGCATTTCTTAGAAGAAAGAGTCAATTTGTGGGAGAAGTAGGAAGCTGTCATACATAGTCCAGGGCTGCTCAGATCTGCAATTTTGCAAATATTCAGAGATTGTGCAGTTCATAATCAAAGTTGAAACCAGGTGAGTTTTGATGGTTTGATGCAGTACCTTTACCTGTACCTGTAGTTGCAGTCACTGAGGTTCTGCCTGCATCTTAGGGTTATGTTTTCCCCTGCCCATGACTGAAATAATGGGTTGTTTTAAACGACTGCATAAATGGCCACACCTCCATTTTCCATGAAAGACATCTGAACAGCAGCTTCCCCAGAAGTATAATACTCTACCATGCTGGTTATGTTCCTTTCCAGATTTTACAGTATGGCCCAACTAAGTAGGAATTCACTTTCCATTGAAAAACACTTCTGGTCCAAGAAAATATTTAGGCAAATCACACAGAAAACTAAGACTGTTCTTTGCAACTCACTCCAAGTAAATACATGACTCAGCAACACATAAAAAGATGTTTTGATAGCACATATTAAAATTAGGTGCAATGGAATACCATTAAGGAAAGGATGTGACATAAGGCAAATAAGTGCTTATCAGGCAGTTTTGCAGGCACAGAATAACGTGTTAAAGTGGTTATACTTAGTTTCTCTTTGTCAAACCTCATGTTCCTAGCTGCTTGAGAGGTGCTTTTTCCAAAGCCAAATTTACTTCTTTGTAATCTTTTTAGCTTTAAATTGAAAATTACCTTTAAAAATTGTTTTTGTTAAAAAATAACAGTAATATTAGCTGTAAGGAGTTCCTATAAATATATTAAGGGGTTTTAAAACACCATAAAACCTTCCTCTTCTTTTGACAACACTGTGCTGACTGGTCCTTATGCTTCTGTCTGCGATATCTGCAGTTTCCTCAGTCTGTGCAAACCAACAAGAAATCCGATGATGTGATTTCTAGCTGCTGCTCCTGTTCTCATGGAAACAGGTGTCAGAAGTAGATACTTTAAACTAATCACAGTTTCATTTAAAAAAAATCCTTCGACAAACCATGATTAGGTATAGGCATGAGTGTCCTCCCTCTTCTTTTCCTTAAATATGATCTTTGGATAATGTTTTCCCTAGCATCAGTTATTTCCTATTCTCTTGGTGCAATCATTGGAGTGAAAGCTAACAAGTTTCAATCTGTGCATATTTGCGGTGCTTGGTACAGTCTCCAGGTAACAAAGTACTGGTTCTTATCGTATCTGTTTTATAACTGATGTAGTATGAATCTGCTAGCACTTCTGCAATTATTTTGAAATTTTAATCTATTTTAGCACATTACTGAATCCAAAATCTAGTCAGCCACTCCCAGTTATTTCCTGGCTGCTTTTTTGGGTAAAGTTGACCAGTGTCATACCATAACAGAATGGCTTTCATCGTTTACTAAATATCCTAAAGTCATGACTATTTTTGTATTAGGTCTGGCTGAGGCGCATCAGACTTAGCCAGTCTGATAACATCTTTCAGGAAGCACTTGCCAGGGGAAAGGCAAGCAGCTGCAAATGATCCATGGTCTTTTCGGCCCAAAAAGCAATATTGGTCTCTCAGCTTACAGAAGTTCTCAGTTTCAAAAACAAATCTGCTACTCTGTGGGATGTTTTAAAATAAGCTGATCTAACAGAGGAGCCAGCCAGCTAGCCAGAAAGAAAACCAGTGAAATTCTGACATAAGCAATGATACATAAATTTCATCTGGGAGACTGGGGGGTTGAAATTGTCCATCGGCCCTTAACGTAGCTACATACCTATCAAGAGCATGACTAGATTGCAGAAGGACCCTGACTCTTGGATGGGCCTTGGAGCTGTGCCATAGGATGCTGGTCTCCTGATGGACCCTGTGGATGTACACTGTAGCTCATTTCCAGCCTATCTTTGCCCCTGTCTCCTGAATGGACTTTGGACCCACGTAGTAGCCCTGTCTATGGCCCTGTCTCCATTTGCTCCTGACTCCCTGTTTGGACCCTGGATCTGGTTCATCACTTGCCTGCTCTGGGACTGTTGGCGGACCCTGTTACCACCATCCAGATCTACCCACCATCTTCAGAGCAGACATGGGCATCCATCAGTGAGGGCACTGTCCAGGCTGGGGTTACTCTCAGCTCTCCTGGTTCACCTTCCCTTAGGGAACAACCAGTCCTTGCTGCTCCCTGACAATTATTTTGCAACCCCTAAAAAAGTAAGCTAGTCTTAACTTACCTTCTGCCTTTATCCTGCCCATAAGAAAACAGAAAAATATGAATAAAATTATAGTATTTTGTTTCCTTTGTTAATAATAATGGGGGCAATACATACGAGATCATCTTCCAACAGAGGATCTTGCCTTCGGATAAAGTACGTACCCTGTTTTTTACACTAGGCACAAACCAAGGGGTCATAGGGAATGAACTAACTTGCAGCCAATAGAACTGTGGCTGAAACCAAAAAGATTACAAAGACAAAAAGAAAGCTTTTGTCTTCAGCCAGACAAGCAGGAGCTCAGTAGTGCACAGGCATGTGTGATTATTTCACTGGCTGTATGAGCTGTAGCTGCCTGCATAAAAAGAGCTCTTTTTTAGTAAACGAAAAAAATACACTTAGCTTTTGCAAAATAAATCCAAATGACTAGCCTAACCCTACAAGCAGCCTTACACCATCTTTTCCTGTTCAGTGTCCATAGAAGATTGTACGGCAGGTTTCTCTTCTCTGTTACAAGAGCTCCCCTTCGTGTCAGATGTGTGAATAACAGCTTTAGCTGCGCAATTTATGTGCAGGCTATGTTGGGTCCAGTCTTCCAGATTCTGGCACGCAAGAGCCATATGGTCACTAAACTCAGTATACAGTGGAGCATGTTTACTACAGGCTGGAGTGAAAAATGCAGTACTGAAATATTATTCAGATGGAAATATGTGTAACCTATTCCAGTTTTACAAATGTAGAAGGAGTTCTGAAGAGAAAACCAAAGGCAAGTCACTTCACAAGAAAGAACACTTTACTATCTGTCCCCAGTCTACTGATCTCACACCAGGCGCTGGGAAACTGCTTTGTCTTTTAACATTTTCCATTTTACCATATTGATTCCAGGAGTGGTTTTGCTACTAGGACAAATGGCAAAATACAGAGCTAGATCTGTGAAGTTCTTGTTCAAATTAATGAAAACTGTAAATGTTCATAAAAAAGGTTTGAGTGGTGGGTCTGTGCTTAGTTCATAGGCTGCTGAATTCAGCCTAATAAGTTTCCCATTTTTTTGAATGGTATAGAGGACTCTCCAACAAAGCTGCAGAATATCCAGACTCTTCCAAGAGAGATTTCTGACTGTATTACGACTTGCAGGACATGGCACTGCCAGAAAATTCCTTGAAAAGCCAGTGGTTTGCATGGAAGAGACTGATACAGGAGAACTCACATCGCTTTTCTATAAATAACTGGCTCCCTCCAACTAGAATTTGGAGCATGGAAAGGCCTTGGGCAAAATGCTGTCTGGCCTAGCCAGCTCCGCTCCTGAAGCCCAGGGGAGCATGTGCTTCACTGGGAACACTGCCACGGTCTGAATGGGCTCAGCATGTGCTGTCACTGCTGCTTGTCACGAGAGGGTGGGGGAGAGGGTTGAGTTCATATCCATCACTCCCTCAGAACTGGAAGCAACAGCACTGCTTTTTACCAAGACAGTCCTTCAGGGCTATCTAAATACAGCTGTTGGGGGTTTGTAGGAAAGCACTGAGAGAGTCAGCTTGTGACTGAATTCAATACATACAACTTAAAATGTCCCTTCTGCCCTGTGCAGATTTTCTTGTTGTGCTCTCCTCCACCATTACTGGATGCAGTATCTGCCACACCTGGCGCCGAGTCAGGGCCTTATTTGGGAAGTCTAAAAGCACATCTGAAGCAATTGCTCTTGGCTGGCCGCTTGGCTTTCAGCAGGCTCAGCCCATAGAGAAGAGCATGCCTATGGACATAGCTGACAGATAACCCAATCTAGACCCCACAGAGTAATATTAAAGCAGTCCTTTGTGAAAGAAGAGAAATTCTGTGTGTATCCGGAACACTTTGTAAAAGTTAAAAAAATATTCTGAGCAACTTATCTTCCTCCAATTCTTTATTTGCCTTGGCTGGCTGCTACTGTTGCTGTTTGTTTGCTTTTTTGCCACAGGGTCAAGTACCTACATTGTGATGTTTGTATCATTGTACCACAGGTATTGCATCACCTGCGATAACAGAAGTCACTGACATAGTCATAGAACAAATGGCAAGATTCCCACTGACTTTGGTGGGCTGGGATTTCACATACTGTGTACCATCGCAACACCACAGCAGGAACAGCACTACACCAGGACCCTATGTGAGGGGCCATATCACTGTGGCACTCGAAACCAAACAAGGGACTTCTGAGCCTGTTATCTTGGGCAGACCCAGCTCGAATGGGTCCGCCCATGTATGGAATTTGGTGTAGGTACTCTTCATATCACTCAACTCTCTATTTGTTTGCTTCTTAATCCTGCTGTAAAGAAGTATTTGAGATCTACTAATTCTGGGGCATGGGACATAATTTTGCAACTTCAGCATTGCAATGAGCAGTGGTTTATGCCTGTATCTTCAGGAAAATCCCTCTTCTTCCCATCAGAAATGTTAGCTCTCATCGGGCACTTAACATGAGTGTTCAAAGCCTTCAGTAAATTCTAGATTAAAAAGTAATCAGGCTGGGTTGATTTTAGCCTCTTTCCCTGCTGATAGCAACCTTGCTGTAACACAGCCCACTCTTAAAATACAGTGCTGAAAAATATGAAGTTTTACAAGAAACAATAGATAGACACTTTTCTGCAAGTTATGTTGTCCTTTTTATGTACTCATAAACTGTTCATCCATTTCTGTAAGGCTGACTCAGGAAGGTTTTCCTCTGTCTAAGGAATTGCAAGCTTCAGGTGTCTTTTTGCCTCGATGACATTCAGGGACGCTACTGAATTTAATATTTAAGAATTTGAGGAGACTGCCTCTGGCTGAAAAAGCACAGAAGTTACTCTCAGTTGACAGGCAAAGCTCTTAGTTTATAAAGCAAGTTATGGTTTCTTGACTGGTCCAAGCATATATTCAAGTAGTGCTGAGAAGAAAAGCTTTCTAGGGTTATTGTCCTGTTGTGGTATTACAAACTGTTCTGGTCTGGCTCACTGCTTCCTAAATATGAGTTGGGCCTCAGGAGGGAGATCTGCAGGTGTTAGAGATGGATACAGCACAGAGTGCACAGTACAGCCTAAGGAAGTGGTTCAAGGAGACAATAGCTGAGACAAGGAGGAAAAAACAACAATAGTAAGGAAGATTTGAGGGTGGCTGAACACTGGAATAGGTTGCCCAGGGAGGCTGCACACTCTGCATCCTTGGAGATCTTCAAAACACAACTGGACACAGTCCTGGGTAAACTGATCTAGCTGACCCTGCCTGAGTAGAGTGGTTTGACCAGATGTTCTCAAGTGGTCCCTTCCAGCCTCAACTATTGGCGCAACAGCAGAGAGAACAACTGGACCCAGAGGCCAAGGCTGAGAAGGTGGCATTGGCAAAGCCTGCTAAAATAAGGTCAGGAACCACTGTTATAAAGAGATTATGACAGAAATGTCTCAGGTGTTCTCAACTGATGCTTCTGGGAATAGACTCTGAAAGGACCACAAATGTAATCAAATTCCTAATGTGTAACAGCCAACTTTGCATAAGAAGTGCTAAGAGCTCCAGAGTTTACCCTGTCTTCCTTAGAAAGTATTAGGGAGGCATGGACACTTGAACTATGCCCACATTTTCTAATTTCTTCACACATGAAGGCACCCCCCTTTAGACTTTACCAATTGCATAGCTATAGGGAGCACTGTAGAAACAGGATACTCGTTCATGCGCGTATGTTTGTCCTTCCACCCTGGAGTATTCTGATTGATTAATGAAGGGGCATGCAGGAGGTAGCTGGGAGATCTGTTCCTATGAAAACCTGGAAAGTACTCCAGCTAACAAGGCTTTGAACACCTTAAATTTTAGGTTAAAGAAACCCCAATGCCAAAGGTGGCAGTTGCTAGAGCAAATTGCCCTCACATCTTCCATTAACCTAGAGTACACTCATCACTGAATCAACAGAAGAGCATGTCCTCCTCATTAGTGTCACCTTTTGCAAGAACTAGCATAATGCAACCTGAACGCTGAGGAAAAATACCCTTTTTTTCCCTTGGTTCCATTTTAAAGTGTCACTGCCAAAAGTCTTTTCCCTAAACTTCTCCCATCACAAGCTCCTTGGCTCCAAAGATGCAACAAAGCTTGGACATCAAGAGTGGCCATTTGTCCCCAGCCTTTTTGGTTTTCCGATTCGAAAATGACTATAAAGAAATTTTAGATGTATTTGTTATGCCGATTTTACACAATTACCTGGAGCTCAAGCTGTGGAGGGCTGAAACAGGCTAGACAGAAGTGCAAGCAATTATGTAAATGGATAGGAAGGAGCGGCCCCCATCCTAATGCCTTGAACCCATGGGTTTAACACATGGCTCTTCCCATTGAGAATACTGATTCACCCATGAGGATGTCAGCAGTTAGATTGCATACATATATTTGACTGCATCCCATTGCCCAAACAGAAAGTTGGTGTCTCTTTGCAGGAAATCCTGCCACCATGAGTAAATAATGGACAGAGTAACACAAGGTATCTTTTCCCTGACTCAGTGTGCTACATCTGCAGCAATTAGCACAAGAGAGCATGAGATGGGAGGTTTGGTATGGACCTGTGTATTGCTGTTGGCTCACTCTAAGGCCTGTTCAGTTTTAAGCCCAAATTCACAGAATCACAGAATCACAAGGGTTGGAAGGGACCTCAGGAGATCATCTAGTCCAACCCCCCTGCTAGAGCAGGGCCACTTAGAGCATGCTACACAGGACTTCGTCCAGGCGGGCTTTGAACATCTCCAGAGAAGGAGACTCCACAACCCCCCTGGGCAGCCTGTTCCAGTGCTCTGTCACCCTCAGAGTAAAGAAGTTCTTCCTCATATTCAACTGAAACCTCTTGTGTTTCAGTTTGTGCCCATTGCCCCTTGTCCTGTCGCTGGGCACCACTGCAAAGAGTCTGGCTCCGTCCTCGTGACTTCTGCCCTTAAGATATTTGTATGTGTTGATGAGGTCCCCTCTCA
>BOSO01007025.1:9794-73347 GCA_018403395.1 Gorsachius goisagi
CCTTCCAACCTGAAACCTTCTATGATTCTATGATAAACTTGTATCCTGATTTACGCAACATACACCTTTTAAAGTAAGGACTGTTTTTTAAAAACACTTTGCTTTTGAAACAAAAGAAATTGTGCTCCTGAACTCACAAACTATTACCAACTTTTATTACAAAAATATTAAATTACAAATATGTTAAAATCATTAGGCTAGAGAATTAAGTATGTGCTATTGTAACAAATAATCGCTACAGAAATCGTCTTGAAAACCAGAACTATTGTGACGTTCACTTCAATATATTCACTCTAAGTTACCATCAGCCAAAGGAATGTTTTGAAATTAAAGCAAATAAATGTAAAAGCATGCATATTTCAAAAGATGTTAAATGGAAAATATCTCAAGCTGAAAGAAAACATTGCAATGAGAAAATTACTACTGGTTGCTTTACATTTAAACATTAACTATAACATAGGCTAAACCGTAGTTTCAACAAACTGCAAACACACATTGTCTACCACAGAATTAAACAAAGGCTAAAACATACCCATAAAACAACTACAACCCTCACCAAACATGACTGGAGATTTGATTTTAAACAGGCTTGTTTTAAAGGTGACTTATAACATCTTCCCACATGAAGATAGCGTATTATATTGATAATTTGACCAAATTCTGCTAGATTGCATTGAATTACATGGAGATCCTTTTATTTTGTGTTGTATGCAAGCAGAAAAACAAGACAATATTTTCAAGATTTTTTCAGAGTATTCCACACCCATTTGGCTTATCATGAAAATACAAATGCACAGGTATAAAATTGGACAGTATTAGATGTGCTTTTAATTCAACTTTATTTTTATTACATAAGCCACTATAATGACAAAGACACAAGACAACTTCCAAGTATGCAAAGATTTTATTACTATATATATTGCTAAGATTAAAAAACCAAAATTTTTACAACCCTATTTCTCAGGATATGTTGAAGACATTACTATCAAAAATGTCATCATCTAATATGAACTGTTAAGGCCTTTAAAAACAAACCAAAGCAAACAAAATAAAACACACACCCCCAACTCCCAAGCCTAGAAATTCACATTGTGGATACACACACAGGCCAGCCAGGATATTAAGGTTTTTTAATCTCAGTAGTAGGCATAATGCTTGATGCATTTACAAAACATATTATAGTTCCCGGTGCCAGAGTCTGGAAGCAGAGATTTGGACGCAGGGACTATCCTTTAGTCCTTAGGCTGGGATCTGTAAAGGAGACGAACATTAGAAAAAACAAGCATAAACTCAGTGGCTAGGAAATGGGGAAAGCGCTGGCCTGCGAGAATAGCAAGTCACATTATCAGATCCCAATAATCTATTCACCACGTTAGCTCAGGAGCAAGACTCAGCCCTGTGCCACGAAATCCAGAGGAGACATGAGTAAAAGGTGGTGAGCCAAGGCCGATCCCACCCCCCCAGCAGCACCAGCGCTTGAGATGGGCAGGCGGCTGGCAGGAGGACCTGTCCATGGTACTGCAGTAGAGCCACCAGAAAGGGCAGGGAGGGCCACGACCTGCGGTTCCTCCAACTGCTTCCTCCCTGAAGGGAGTTAAGTTTGTGGCTGGCACTACCACAATGCTAAATGGGCATCCTCAGTTTCCAAACCCAGGTTCAAACACGCAAATGTTACCACCCACTTGGCCGGATGTCCACAAAGAACCAGGTAAATAGAGCTGGCTGAAGACCCACAAAGATGAAACCTCAAAGGCTTCACATATGAAAAACAAAGCTACTGGAGCTGTGCTTGACATCACAGGGCATGGTCTAATCTCAGTCCAATTCCCTATGTGTTTGTGGACTGAACTGCAAGACTCAGAACAATGCCAAGAGTCTGCTCAAGACATCATTCCAGGGGGTCTGGACGAGTCAATAGCTTTTTTACACTAGGAAGAGGCAGAGCTACAAAGAAGTGATTCTTACGATAAGAGGTTAAAGTCTTCTATCCAGATTTTCCATGAAGTTAAAATTCTGGGAGTCAATGCAGCACACATACTCATCATGAGCTTAGACACAGTTACAGGAGACCAATCTGTGTACCCTGCTAGATTAAGTGAGAATCTCAACGTGAAAACAAATACATAAGAAGCACCTCCTTTTATAATAAAAACTCACAGGCATGCTATCAGCATGGAAAAGCCTTCCAGAAAACAAAGAATAGCAAAAGAAGAGTCTGTACAACAGTAAAAATACTAAGTGAATAAATAAATAAGGTGCTTTAATACCAAACATACAGACACACCCCAAAAAAGAAAAAGATCTGAAGGTATCCATCATAAAACAGTAAATACAAAGACACAAAGATGTTTCAAATAGAATGCTGCATCTAAAATCAAAGGCAAATAAGAACTGCTCGCAAACAAGGCCAAAACCACATTTCCAGCCTAGAAAGGTAGCAAGGAATGAATTATCAAGGCTTGAATGTACAACAGCATTACTTTAATGAAAAAGCTTGGCATACAGGGATGCTCCTGCTCAGTACAGGATGAGTCTCATCTCACCAAGAATTCCTGGAAGTTAGAAAGTATACAGTGACCTACAAAGAGAACAAGTCCTAATTAATTTGGCATTTAGAGGACAGTTGCTCATTTTGGAACATCGTCATTCCTTATATCACCCAATTCTCTTCAGAAAAATTACATCAAATACCTGTGCCGTGATGTCAATTCCATTAGTGCATGATATTAAATGCTCCATTTAAGTGCCCAGTGGCTATTGCATAATGGTAATACAGCCCTTCTAGGTCTTATGTGTAACTTTGGAATCTGTGATGATTCCATTATTATTCATTTTTATGTAGATACATAAAAATGGTTTATAGACTTTTGGGTAAAACTGTTGGAGAGATTCCTCTACAAACAAGTGAAGAAACCATGGATGGGGTAGACAAGCAAAGGGTCTAGGGTGATCAGGAGAAGGAACATAGCAATCAACAACAACAACAACAACAAAAAGCAGAAGTGCAATCACTTGAAGTGCCAGCTGAAGACCCTTACAGGGAAAGCTCTCATGCCCTTTCTGGGGAATCAGCACATTTCAGTGCCTCCCTGAAACACCTATACACCAATGCATATAGCATGAGAATAAACATGAGGAATTACAGAAGTCTGTGTAATTACTGCAGGTCCATTACCTCACTGGGATCATGGAGACATGGTGGGATAGCTCACATGACTGGAGTGCTGTGACAAATGGATATGGGCTCTTCAGGAAGCACAGGCTAGAAAGGCAAGGGGGGAGAGTTGCTCCCTATGTGAGGACAGGTCAGGAGCCAGTCGAGAGCTTTCAGGTCAAGATTAGCAGACAGAACAACATGGGTGATGCTGTAGTAGGTGCCTGCTATAGAACTCCTAATCAGGGACAAATACATGAGGCCTCCTTCAGACAATTGGAAGAGATTTCATGTTTACAGGGCCTGGTTCTCACAGGGAACTTGAAGCACCCCGATATCTGCTGGAAGGACAATAGAAATCTGTTGAGTGCAGTGGTAACTTCCTGACACAAGAGATCAAGGAGAGATCTAGGATAACACTGCTAGATCCAATTACTTACAAACTAGGAAGAAGTGGTCATGGAACATGAAAGCTGGGGCAGATCAGCTGCAATGATGATGAGATGGTGGAGTTCAGCATCCTTAGAGGAGGGAGCAAGATAAAAAGCAAAACAACCCTGAATTTCAGGACAGGAGAATGTAATCTCTTCAGAGATCTGCTTGGAAAGTCTCACAGGATACAACTCTGGTGAGAAGAAGGGTCCAGTAGAGCTAGTTGAAATTTAAGGATCACCTCCTCCAAGCTCAAGGAAGGTCTATCACCATGTGTGGGAAATCAAAGGCAGCAGAAAGCCTGCATGGATGAGCAAGAAGTTCCCAGACTAAACTCAGACATAAAAAGGGAGTGTGTAAGAGGTGGAAAAGGGGGCAGCTGACCCAGGGGATGTATGGAGTTCCCGTACAATTGTGAAGGCATAGGGTCTACCTTGATTTGAATCTGGCAAGAGATGTGAAGGGCAACAAAAAAGGAATCTACAATTATAAAAACAGGAAAGGAAAACTAGAGAAAATGTGGGCCCACTGCTAAATACAGCAGGGCCCCTGACAGCAATAAACACAGAAAGGGCCAAGGTACTCAGCACCTTCTTTGCCTCTATGTTTACTGGTAAGACAGGAATCTCAGGCTCCTGAGACCAGAGGGAATGTCTGGAGCAAGGAAGACTTAGCCTCAGTGGTGGAGGGTTATGTTATGGAGCACTAAAACTGGACATACATAAATCTACAGGGCCGAACAGGTTGTACCCATGAGCGCTGAGGGAGCTGCCCGACATCTGGGACAAGGCTACTCTTAGTAATCTGTGAAAGGTCATGACAACTGGGACACCTTCGTGAGAACTGGAAGAGAGCAAATGTCACTCTTACCTTCAAGAAGGACGATCTGCTGGCAGATTGGTCAGCCTCAACTCAATCCCTAGGAAAGTGATGGAGCAAATAATCCTGGAAATAATTTCCAGATACAAGGACAAGAAGGTTATCAGGAATTGTGAGCATGGACTTACAAAGGGGAAATCATGCTTAACCACCCTGACAGTCTTCTACAATGAGGTGTCTTGCTTGGAAGATGACAGGCGAGCACATGTTCACATCCACTCTAGCAAGGCTTGTGATAGTTTCTCATAACATCCTCACATAAAAGCTGACAAAGTATGGGTTAGGTAAGTGCAAAATAAGGAGGATCCAAAATTGGCTGAATCCCCAGGAGTGAGACCAATGGCACAAAGTCCAATTGGAGGCAAGGCAGTAGCACCCCAGGGGTTGACCCTGGGGCCAGTACTGTTCAATAGCCTCATTAATGACCTGAATGATGGGAAGAAAGAGGAGTCTCAGCCAGTTCACAGATGATACAAAAGCAGGAGTAGCCGCCAATATACCAGATGTGCCATGCCATCCTTCAGAGTGACCTTAAGAGTGGGACAGAGCAGAATTTCATTATGCTCAATAAACAGAAATGTAAAGTCTTGCACATAGGGAGTACCCCATGCACCAGTATGTGCTGAGTACCAACTGGCTGGAGAGCAACTTGGTAGAGAAAGACCATGAGGAACTCATAAACAGAAGCTGACCATAAACCAGCAATGTGCCCTTGTAAGTGAAGGTCAACAGCCTCCTGGAGTGCATTAAGAGTAGTATTGCAAGCACATAGAGGAGAAGTGAACATTCCTCACTACTCAGCACTGGTGAGGCCAGGTCTGGGCTCCCCAGGGTAAGACAGACATGGGTTTATGGGATTAGTTCTGGAAAAGGGCCACAAAAATTTAGGGACTGGAATGTCTTTGATATGGGAGTGTTCAGCCTAGAAAAGAGAAGGTGGTTGCGTGTGGAGGGCTCTTATCCATGTGTATAAACAGGGACCCAGACTCCTCTCACTAGTGCCTACTTCCAGGAAAAGAGGTAACAGGCACAAACAGAAACATTAAATTCCCTCTGATCACACAAAATACCTTTTTTACAGTGATTGTCCAGAGAGGTTGTTGAGCTTCCACCCATAAAGGTATTCAAAACCCAACTGGACATAATCCCAGGGAATCTGCTCTAGCTAACCCTGCTTGAGCAATCTCAAGAGCTTCTTTCCATACTCAATGATTCTCTTAAATGTATACATGTATTTCAACACCACTTTTAAAATTTCTTTTATTTTCATAGTGTTTTTCCTAATATTGTGCTCACCACCATTTACACACACACAGTCTTTGCCTTTTTGCACTTAAGTTTGTTTTCTTCTGTTCTTCTTCTGTTTGGAATTACTTTCCTCAGTGGGAACAAACTAAGCTTCAAAACACTTCTAAAAATCACCCCCTAGAAAGCAAGTCTGTGGTTCCAAGTCTGCATGTTTATTAGAGAAAGGGTCATGTTACAAATACTGAAGATATCGTTTATGTTCTGGGAAAACAAACAAAACCCTCAAGAACCAAGTCAACCCATTCTTCCCCTTCAAAAGATACTTTTATCTTACGGTAATTATGAAATGGTTATGAAACCCAAAACATTCCAACTTGGTACTTATGGTTTGGATTTTTTGTTTTGCTAAAGCAATTAATGCTTTAACACATAACAATTCAGTAATTGAAAAGTTAAGCTATTGAATGCAATCCAAAGAACCAATTTTCTCCCCCCATCTTGGTGCAGTTTATGTCCGTCATTGCTCGTTTGCCTGCCATGTATATCACTGTGCTTCCTTAACCATCTCAGCAGCCCTTTGCTGAATTTGCCAAATTCACTCTAGTTTATGTCTCTCTTGTGCGCTGAGGTAGGGGGTGTGTGTATGTTTGCGGGTGGGTGGAATCTAGTGTTCTTGATGCAGTCCAATTAGTGCTTAGTAAAGGGGAATAAATCACTTCAGTCTTCTGATTACACTCCTTTTCATACAGCCCAAATACTGGTAGCTTTCATTACATACTGCTGGCTCATGTTCAGATTGATGTTGTCTACCAAGGCCCACAGGTCCTTCTCATGAGAGCTACTCCCCAGCCAGTATTGCTGCAAGGGGCTCTGCCTTCCCAGGTGCAAGAAAACTGCATTTATCCTTGTTGAATTCCATGAGGCTCCTGTCAGTCCATTCCTCCTGCCTATTCAGGTCACTCTGATTGGTAGTACTACCCTTAAGTTTCCATCAATTTGGTGTCTCTGAAAACTTGGTGAGAGCACACTGCATTGCCACTGCCACACTGTTGCTTAAGATACTGAACAGTACAGGTCCCAGCAGTTCTCTGCTTATTATCACTTTCCCAGTAGAATACAACTCATTAACAACTATCCTCTGAGTCTGATCATTCAATCTTATCTTTCTTTAAACCCATATGGTCACCCATCCACCCAGATCACAACACCCTAATTGGGGTAGGATATTATGGGACACAGACAAAAGACCTGCTACAAGTTGAAGTAAACGACATCTGTAGCTCTCCCCTTGGCCAAAGAGCTAATAATTTTATCATAAAAGGCAGACAAGCTTGTAAAGCATTATTTGCTCTTGGAAAAAAATCCACCCTAGCTATTCCAAATCATGTTCACTTAGCCAGCACTTCCAAGAGGACTGTCCCATGGTTTTTGCCACATGGCAATACATCTGACCATCCTTCTTTTAAGATGGATGTTTTGTCTTCTTCCTCACCCTGATTGGGTGAGCTAGCACCACAATGTCCCATTCTCATCCACAAGCTCTCAACCAGACTGTTGCCATCCCACTGAACATTTCCCTACATCCAAACTTCCTCAGATCATGGCAGCCCTGCCTTCTTTGCCTTTCTTGAGAAGTTTGAATCGATCCATTTCACTCCAGTCATGTGACATGCCCCATCATGTCTCCACTATACCAACAATGTCATAGTTTGACTGTATGCAGAACTAATTCCTCGTGCTTGTTTCCTAGACTGTATGTATTTGCATAATGCCCTTGAGGTGGGTATCACTGTTCTACTAATCACAAGATCTCTCTTGTTCTCACCACCCTGTACCCTTTGCTTTCAATGCACATGCCAGTATCTCCCTTCATCATGGGTCATAATGTCCCTTCTCCATCCAAAGCTCTACTCACCAGGTTGGCCAGCCTGTTGGCACAGATGCTCTTGTCCCACTTGAAGATGGACTTTCAGGGACAGATGGGATCCCAGTTATGGGTCCCATAGTATTAAAAGCCAAATGCCTATTGACACAAGCTGTGCTATTAACCAGGTTTTGATCCACAGAATTTGTCTGCTCCTTTCCCTCGGGAGGATTTGTCCTCCGAAGTTTCACCCTTTCACCAGCAGGACTGAGAAGCTCTTACATAACTGGACTGCTTAGCTGGAGAGATAACACCATCTTGTAGTAAGGCAGACTTTGTTTGCAACTCAATTTTTAAAATTTCAAGACAAAAGAACAGTACATTCACAGTCTGAAAGACTCAACATGAATTACAAGCACCTAGTCTACTTACCCTCTATCCTGGGAAAGCAAACTGAAACACTCCACCAAATAACAGTTGTTCCATTCTGCCAGTTAACAACAGGCAATGTGCAGGGAAATGGCACAAAGGACAAATAAATTGCTTTCTATGCTCTAAGAATTGGGAAGGGGGAAGCATCAAGAGATAAAATATTTCTTCCATGTAAGAGAAAAAATTATGGGTAAGCAATCTTAAAACTGTAGTCCTTCCACTCCTCTCTGCACAATGGAACCTCCTAAAGATTTGGCCTTTTTAAAGCAGGAAAAGTATGCAGAAAAACAAAGCACATGGAGAAATAGCTATGATCTGTGTAGAGCCTGGCCAACATAACTATTCAAGGAGTGCTTGTAAAATGGAAATTTTTGTCCCAAGAGAAAGAAGAGGAAACGTGAAAAGGGTATCTGTAATAAGTCAGCCAAAACCCCTTTAAAATGTACTCTTCCAGTTCTTTCTAAACTTGCTGGGTTTGATTTCATATGAGCTGAACCAAGGTACTGTATCTCATTTATGACCCTGGCGGAGAGGACAATTACTACAGCAAGTGGTTGAAGGATGCACTCTGTTCATGTTCTCTTCATGAACTATTCTCAGTCAGATATTGTTCTCCGTGTCTCACATTTAACCGAAGCAACACATCCTGGCCACCAAACTTCCTCCAGTCCCAGTAGCTGACAGTGTGTTCCAATACCTTCTGGGCAGTTTTTACTGCACCCCAGACTTTTTTTGTGTAAGTGGAGGCACTGTATGCTACTCAAAAGTCTCTCTAATAATATTCTGTCCTTCATGTCCATTTTATCTTTTAATTCTTGAGTTTTTCCCCCAAGAATAAAATCACAACTGAAGCAACATCAAAAACCTAATCTGGAGTTTTAAAATAAACAGTTTGAATTCCAGTAAACTTCACTTCTTATGTTCGAATAATCATTCTTGTCACACACAGAGCTCCCAAACATGAGTTCTTTTGTCCAACAGGATAATAGAATGGGACCCAAAAAATATTCCTCCTGTTGTTAAGAATCATTCCTGTTAAGAATTGCAAGATTATTACCTAAGGCTGTGTATCACAAAGAGAGACAACTCTAGCTGTAGAGACTAGGGAAAAGCAGTTCACAGAAGTGCTTAAGAAGTTCTAGGCATCATCTCTACAGAATCACCATGAAAAAATCTCAGAAGGCTTCTTGGACAATCAGAATCTTGATTTGAACCAGTTGCGTTGATTCAAAAGGAGGTGTCTTCTTCAAAGGAGGTGACCAGCTCCACTGAAGTTGTAAGGAGAAGAGGAAAGAAGAAGACAGATTTACCCTTTCAGAAGTTTTGTTGCCTAGAAGAAATATGCCATTTTTATGTCTGTGCAAGAAAGCTGCAGGCAAGTTCTTCAGCAATTAGAATTCTTATTATTAGGATACTGGCTGATGCAGTATGAAAGCTGTTTAAAAAATGGCTCCAAGTAAATCTTGTTAACATTCCACGTAACAGCAAGACAGTGTCTTCCCAGATCAACCAGCAACAGTCAAAGATGCTACATTAAAACAAATAAACTGGGAAGTTATCTTGGGTAGAAAATTATACCACAAAAGCATATAGGCACCAGTAAGGGATATATCACATAGACAGAAATTCCAGGCCTAAAGAAGAAACACAGTATGAAAACCACACTATTGGGCACCTAAAAAGTATGAAAAAAAACCTCTGACATTGATTATCACAATACTTACTTAGAGGGATAGGAAGTATGGTACTGTGATTTTTCTGTGTTAAAACAAGGTACAACCGCCGGTAACTTTTTTTTGGACGAGCTAGATAGAAATCCACAGAAGCACAAGAAATCATCCAGAACAATGCGCAAGATTTGTTTGACTATTAGTTCATTATTCTGTAATGTGTTTAAATTCTGTACCTTTGCAAAGCTATAAAAACAAATATTATGCATGACTTCAAAAATCAGAAGTTAAACATAAATGGAAAAACTTGTTCAAAAGTAGAAGGAGCAGCCAGAAGTAAAGACCGTGTGAAAACATCATACTGTCTTCTGAGAACAAAAACATGCCAGACACGACTAAAAGAACCCTAAAGGAAGACAAACATGAATGTACCCCAAAAAATGAAAAAGCAGAAATTGTCTTCAAATGATGAAGATAAGTCCCAGATCTGGCAGGTTACATAATAAGCTTATTTAAAAATTAGAGAGATTGGTCTGAAAACAAAATTCTTCCTTTTTGGGAGCAGGAAGCCTTACACAAAAACCTGCAAAACTAACTCCAAAGGCTTAAACAAAATACAAGTCTTTGTATTGACAGAGTCTTTGCTAAATTCAAACTTTCAAAGGCTGACTGAAGTAAAGTAAGAGCTGATTCTGTCACACAAAGCACCATTTGAATTACTTCGGCTTGATTTGGTGTGGTGACTTTAATCATGTCAGGCAGCTCCAAAGTTAAAATAAATTGTAACAGTTTGCCTCACAACTACCCACCAGTAACAGGCCTTTGATGCATGCAAAGACAACAAGTCGTGTTACTCTGGATTACAAATAACTGCTTTTGTCATGAAACAGAAGATACTCCCAAAAAAGAAAAATAGAGGATGTTAAAAAATAGAGGTACACCCTGCAAATTTAATTAAAATCAGTTCAGAGGTACCACATACAGAGGGACCATACTGAACTGTAAGCATGCACACACAGTCATGAGACACCTATGGTCCTAGGCCCATGTATATTCCATGGTCAAAGCACTGCTGTTTCCCTCGTATTTGTGTCTGAGACAAAGTCCAGTGTGGATAGGTTTTAGACATCCTGCAATTACAAATTTCAGTTGCAATGCAAATACAGTACAATGAGAATTATTAATGTGGTCAATTCTTCTGTAAAATGGTGTCTTTCTCCCCTGTTCGGTCTCACTCTTCTCTTTGATAATATTCTCTAATCCATATCTGTTTCCCAAAAGATGAACTAATGATGACAGACTGTATGGGACATTTCCTTCAGATTATTGCTGAGACATGATTAAAAGTAACAAACACAGTAAAAGAGAACTCATCACATGTTCTACCAGCTCCAAAGCATTACCACAAACAGTACATGTTCTTATTATGTCCTGTCATTGTGCCAACAGCTTCATGAAATCTTTGTCGAAAAGCAATCAAGATCAATAAACATTCAGCTACTCCATACAAAACTGCTTTATACAAAGCCTCTTTGACATAATACCAGAAAGGAAAAAAACTCCAAGCCACTAATATACCTGAAGAAACCCTACGAACTCTGCCTCCCTTTACTGCCCCCTAAGGTTTTTTCTTAAGTAGTACACAAATAATTAGTCATTAACGTACAATCAATTAATTACTAACATATACTTATAAAGCATTCAGAACAGATTTTGCCTTTATTTAAAACAATTAACTAATGCTAACATTATGGTAAGAATTCATTATAACATATCAATAATAGATTAAATTATAGAATATTCTATATTATTATAGACTAAAATAATATAACATAATTATTATGCTAAACTAATTTAGATTAATATATTTTTATATTGTCTATGTTTATATTAGTATATAAATAAACACTGAAACACTAAGAGATTAGGTTTTATTTCACAAACCGACATACCTGAAATGTAAAATGGTTCTTGTTGCAGCATGTTCCTTACCCAACTTTATAATACTAGCAGATTTATCTCATACTTTTACTGCTAGTTGAGAGGAAAGACTTAAGTAGCACAGGCGATACAGAATTATTCCTTGACAAATTTCAGAAATGGCAGGGCTTAGATAACCTTTCTGCAAATGAGTTGATTACTGTGTACACAATCTATTAATGTGTGAATGAAGCCTGAATTCTTAGTCAGGAAGAAAATTCACTAAGATTCCATTTGAAAAATGGACTTAAATTCACCATCTTAGAACAAGGTATTTGTCAACTGTGCCTTTTTCCCCCCCCAACTCCTTTCACAAAATAGTAAGTACAAATACTATGGGGAACCCCATGATACCCACAGTATTTGAAGTTACCATCTTCAAATCTGAAGCATAACTATCAGCTTATTTAGATTAGAAAGAGACTATCCTATAGAGTTCTAACCAGGATTATTATTATTAGCCACCACATGCTTGCTTTTCCCAATATAAATCATATCTCATTGTCATATTATAATAAATGGGAAAATTAAAAATACATGCAACCGTGTTTATTTTTAAATAAAGTTATCAATAGACATTTGAACTTCATGTAAATGGATATCTGGACAGTTCACTTTGTAGAAGGTCATGAAGACCATTTCTGATTCACCAAATGCCATACAAATATTAAACGCATTACCATGAAAGTCTTCATCTTTCTAGATTGGTCTCCAGTTCTTAGTTCTTAATCTCTTCTCCTTCCCAAGCTAATAATTTAGACTACCTACTCAATTTCTTCTTGCCTTACATTTGAAGAATTTTTTTTGCTTTGCCTATAAAGCAAGTTATATGCCTGCTCTACTTAATATAGGACCACCATAATGGACTACGATTGTCTAATAGAATTCCTATTATTCCAAAATTAAAAACCATCTGCAAAACAGATTTTCACTTCCTTGTATGATTTACCAAGTCATTATCTTTCCTATGTCCCAGTACTAGGTATGATTGCTTTTTTTTTTTTAACCACAAAATATTGAATTGTACCTCATTTTAAATCTTCTGTGTGTCTCTTCCAAGTAACTATGTCCTACAGTGTAAGTCTTCATACAGATACAACAATTCTCCTTTCTCATACAGAAAACTACACTAATACCTAAACAGTTGAATTAATTTTAAGGAATATACTCCCAGAACAATGCTAGTATTCATTGAGAAAATGTGGGATATGCCAACATTAAGTCAATCATTTCTTAAGTAAAAAGAAATTTAGTTCCAGTTTAATTTTAAAATCTGTTTCAGTCCCAACATGTAAGTACCCACACACCCCTTTCCCCCCTTCTGCAAGGATGGAAGTGGCAGACTGGATCCATTTGCTTTTAGTTCTTTTGTATCAGAAAAGGATAATGTTAAAGGAATGAGGAAAGTTAACGAGGAGGAGGAGGAAGGTTACAGTGAATCCCTGAAGGAGACTGCCAATAAAGACTGGTCATCTGTTCATCCCTAAGAAGCAATCACACAGCTTACTGACAGTAATATCATATGGATTTCTGCAGAAAACACTATTCCTAAAGAACTATACACAAGTTTCTAAATTAAATAGGAAAACAAAGCAAAGATACTCAGGTGAGTTCAGCAACATGAAAACTTGTAATCCTCACTTCCCACAGTTCCACATTTTAAGCTGTAATACCCGCATCAATATTTTACTCTTTAAAAATTCAATTTAGCCAGTTCAGAGACTTACTCAAATTGTCAGATGACTAATACTCAGTGAGACCTAGGCATTCCTAATTATCTCAAAAATTACTGAAACAGATTTTTCAGCTTTCAATATAGATGAACATATATATAAAATAACTGTATAAATATATAACATATAAAGGAACATAAATAAAAACACTCTCTGATCAATTTGAATCACAGATAATACATGAAACCTTATTCTTGCCTCCAGCAATCTCAGGTATGTAGAAATTCTGACTCATAGCTAAGTCTGCACACCGTAAAAGCCACTGTAATTCCATGACTCAGACAGCCATGGAATCAAAGTACAACATTAATTTTAATCTATTGATGACTAGTAGACAAAAAAACCCCAAACACACATACTTTATATGATATGTAAAGATTTTATGAGTTGGTCAAACAAATCTTACCCCAGCAGAATTTTAGCATGAACCTCTTTGTTAGTCCTTGAGATTTCTCTCAAAGAGGTAATTTCTGCATCAAACCAAAATCCTCTTTCTTCTGGAGTCTCAACATTGTAGTTAACCATCACCACATCACCCACTTTTAGTTCACTCCACTTCAGAATGGTTCTTGCTCTGGGTCGAAGATTACTGGTCTCCATTTCTACTATGCCATTCTCTGGGTACCTTGAAAAGTAAAACCAACAACAGTAATGATTACAACTCCTGTAACAGTAAGTCACAGACAAAGTTTTCAAAAGTATGAATTTTTAAATGCACTTTGGGCATATAAGAAACATAGCGTAAAAATCTGACCTAATACCCTTTTGAAAGTTTAGTTTTCATCTAAACACAGACCAGGAATTTGACTAATCTCAGATGAAAGAACAGGCTCCCTGACTGTAATGTAATCAAGCTCAAGGTTTTAGCACACACATGGCCCTAGTTTGCTCCCAGTAAAGTCACTATTCCAATTAAAATGACAGAGGAAGTAATAAAGATTAAAACTAGGTTCTTCAGCACATCTCTAAATTAGCTTTGCTTTCATGCATTTGTTACATTTCCACTAACTTTAATAACAATGTATTTAGGAAAGTTCTTTTTAAAAATCTGACCCTACAACACAGCATATTGAATTCATGTAGTGAATATAGTCCAAGTCCACATTCCATGCTCCATATTCAAAAAAAAGGCTAACTACAAAATGTAGTAAGTGAGAAACAGACCTAAGACTCTCATTGAGATCCATGAACTAAAATTGAAAATGTTTCTCCCTTTAAATTACAAAACCAACAGATCCAGAAAGGTAAGTGGGAGTCATTCCTTCTCTTGATAACACACTTCTTTTGGTAAGATGTAGTAAGGAATGCAATATTAGAAAAAGTAATGGTTTACTAAATCATAATTAATTTTGGTTGATTTATTTTTCACTGAAACTTGGTGACTTTTTTTTAACACAGTATTTTACATAATATTACCCACAAATTACTAGGGTTTATAAGAGATTGCTTTCTTCATCCTGTGTTGGTGTATGCCATCACAGCACATATACAAAAATCAAACAGTAATTAATAATTTCTGAAAAGCTCCAATTCCTTTCCGAGTTGAGAAAGACTCATTTAACAGAATTAAGATAGTGATACTTGACAGCACTACAGCTAAAATCCCAGCGCAAGAAAGCAAGCTTTTAAGATTTGAGATTTTAACTTTTCAGTTTAACACCACAGCCTCCTTAAATCCTCTGTATAAGGCAATTATTCAACAACAGTAGAGTCTGCATAGTTTGCACATGTGCCAGAAAAAAAGCACAATATGGACGCGATGAATACATTGCTTGCAGAAAAAGTTGGCCTGTTACAAGAAGTAAAAAGATGCTAGACTAAAACGGTGAAGTTCCATTCTGATAGTGTGTAAGCAAATAAAGAATCTTCCATCACTCAACTAGTACTAGATGAGGTTGACAGTACAAATTTAACAGAGAAAATGAAAATAAGTCTATTGCCTATAAACAAGTGCTATTGAAAGTATTCATTCTTCCTTCTTAACAAACATTGCTGAGGATGATATATCTTAAATTACATTTCCATTATGCAATTATTTGTACTTTAGCAAGAATACTCATACTTTATAGTTAATATACCTTTATCAAACAGCACTGTTAAATCATAATGGCAAAATCCTACTCTTACTAATAAAAGTATGGCTCTGTCACTTTCCAGCTTCCCTCTCTGTATCGAGCAAGATAATTTCAAGGCCTTGGGGAAATAGTATACTGTAACTTACTACATAAAGAAATAAGAAAACTACTGTCATTGACAGCATGAGGCTCTGATAGACCATAGCCTGAAATCAGGATGTCTATTCCTAAACAGTTGATTTAAAGTCTATTGATGTAATTAAGAGACATTTTAAACAAGTTCATTTTGCTTTGTTTTATGCCTTCTATTTAATCTAACACACCAGTTTGCTATTACAGATAAGGTGGTGGGGGAGGCTAGACCTGGCGTTCTATCTCCAGGCATTTCTTTGTCCTCAACCATGCAGGTATCTAGAGTGTGCCTTAAATTTCTAGGAAGATTTATCAAGGGTTTTTGTTTAAAGAAATATGAACCTCAACAGTTTAGAAGTGGCTGTACCTTTAGATAAACCAATGGCCAAGTAAAAAAAAACCCGAATCCTTAACTACTTACAAAATTTAAATCCAAGGGTGTTTTTCCCCCCAACATTTTCAGATCCTAATTATAAAAATCTGTACAATATAATTCCTGTCATGCAAAGACAGGTGCTTGGGATTGAGCTGTTACCCAAATGAGTCTCCTATGATGTAACTCTCCACAGCTTCTGAATTTTTTTCCTTGGTTTTGTTTCTAATTTGTGTACTGCAAAGCTAACATTTTGTGGTTTTACCTGCATGTCATGCAGCTTTCCGTTAAAAAACTATTACACAATTCTACTATAATAATTGTGAATGTTGTACCTGTAATATTCACAAAAAACGTAAGACAGATTCATCTACAGGTAATAAGACAAAGCAAAAAGCAACTATAGAGATAATGTCTATTTTATTGAGTGCCTGAATAATGACATCGCATTATAGTACAACAGGCTACTGAAATCTTAAGACAGCTATGTTTGAGCTACTAGTCAGTACCAATCATCTTACAATAAACCCTTCCTAAAGTTTGCAGAAGACAGCAAGTAGCACATAGTAAATGAAGACTCAGTTTACTTGAACTCTGAAATGAAAATAGGGCTTAAACATCAGGAAACTAAAGTAGATAGATAGACAAAAAATAGACAATTTATGTATACAGTGAAATAATCAAGTGAGAAGTACATACGAGATCAGTGGGATTGTAAAAATAACCAATACATATTAAGAATGTTCCAGTGCCGCTATAAAAGAAAAAAATAATCAAAATGTGTGACTTACAACAGTTTACACTCATAGAAACTTTGATCTGAAAAATCTATTCTCTTCCAAAAATAAAATCCCTTCAGTTTCTGTTTTTCCTGGGAGACCTTTGGACAAATATATTTTTTTTACTTCATTTACATTATCTTTCCCACCCCTATACAACTCAGAACAGAATCTTTCCTACTGTACTGATGAGGAACTTCAAAGATTGTCATTGTTAACAATGACTCCATCTCTGTTCCTGGAAGTATGTGATGAAAGAACCCAAACAAAGAAGATAGCTTATAAGCATGACTAGAACAGTATCACTTACCAAAAGACACCCCCAAAGTCCCCTTTTACAGACAGAAAGAAAGAAACTGCTTTCCAAAGAAAGAAGAGGAAGGCAGACTCTTCACTGGGTGAATTTTTCCTCTTATTGGCTGGTCAAAAACTTAAGCTTGGACACTTTTGAAGAAAGAAAGAGAGCTTACAAACAGGTGAGATTTCCCATTTCACAATTCACCTTCCTTTTGCATCAGGTTCCGGACATTGGAATGTTTTGCTGCTGTGCCTTCACAGATAGAAATAATGCTTTCATGGACATCAGTGAATGCTAGCAGATATTTAACCATCCACATTTGTCCATAACTGACACCCCAGGCAGAAAAGCAGAAACAGCATTTGTCACAAGCTTTTGAGTTAGGCTTAAAAAATAGCAGAGACTCACACTATATATGTTAAGCACAGCACACTATTCCTCATTATACTATGAAATAAGTAAACAGTACTTCCAGAGTAAACTTGCGCCCTCAAATGTATATAATGCCACAATTTACCTGAGCAAGCATGGAAAAAAACCACACTCACATTAGAAAATGACACTACCTTGAACTTAAAACCTAATCTCTTTAAATATGCAAGGTTAATATTTAAATACAGTATCACAAAATGGGAATATGTGGACTAACGTAGATAAACCAAAACATAAAGAGAACAAATATGAGCTTTTAACAAGCCTCAAGAATGAAGTGAAAAACCCATTCTGGAAAGCTATAATAAAGGACTACTATTAGACATGAATGTTTACTGAAAGTGTTTTCTTATTTATTGAGTTCCTTTTCAAATCCTAACGTGACCCTCAGAGAAAACATAGAACATTTTCACAGCAGTGTTCTAATTAGACTAGCATAAGTTTGGTACAGTTGTGGAATGAAGATTATATGACACAATTCAACCTTTAAACTTAAAACAATTGTAGACGTTTTCTTGGTTTTCCATGTTTTTCATGACACTTGGCACCTAATATTGAAAAAAGCAGACATCATAAAAGCATAATCATAACAGTTTCATTAATACTGCCCATAAGAAGTCTCATGTTCATCGCTAAGCTGTTACCTCCCTGTAATTTTTCTCTGTAATATTTCGTACTGTAAATACTAACACTAGCATCAAAAGGATTTCTTAAGATTTCCCATCTGTGGTGACAGTTTCCATAGCAAAGAATTAACCATGAAGTAAAGATTCCAGTATTTCTTGGCTATGGTCAGTATCTGCTCATTCCAAAAAATGCTCAAATACTAAAAAACACATTAGCTCTATGTCAGAATATACACAAGTCTGCTCAATTTACTGAGAACTTCAACATATCCTGTAACACTTTTCCAAGCTGTTACCCAAACAACTGGAAGTGGAAAGATAAAATTCTTAAAACAGAAGTCAAGACTTCCCCATACCATACCAGTATGGTAAGGAATGTTAGCGCAATGTGCAATTTCCTAAATGTTATTTTCTGATATAATGACAGTATAATTTATTTTCCCAGTAAACAAACTGAGAAAAGAATCATTCAATATACACTTAGAAATGAAGGAGTGGAAGGGCACAAATAAAACAAGAACGAAAAAGGAATAAAGTCATAGAGGAGGTAAATCTGATTAAGAAGGTAAACCTAAATGAAAACTACATTCACGCCACCACCACTCCCCCCTGACAATTTGCTGCCTGAGGAAATAATGAGCATAATTCTGCTGTAGTATTTTGAGAAAGTGAATGACAATATACTGGAAGAGCATATACGCCACAATTACAAGTGAAGGGGAAAAAAAAAATCACTGGGATAATAAAACTGTGTGTTTGCACTTCCAAAAGACCAGTGGGTCTGATAATTGGTTATTACAAGAAAGAAGTAACATTTAAAGAGACAGACTAGAAGAAATAATGAGTATCAATATAGATGAAAATCAGTCACATGGAACATAAACAAGATCTTGAAAACCTTACCTAACAACCAATAATTACAGAATTAAGCAGCTTAAACACTGAGAATTAAACACTGAGAAACCATATTAATAGCCTGAAGAGAAAAATCTTACTTTCCTAATGATTTTAGTTCTGAGTATTGAGAAAAATTAACTTCTAGACTTACACCATTGCACTGTGTGGACAACATGGATACTCTGAAAGACAAACTGGAAACCGTATCAAAGCATTAAGTTCAGAAGCTGTAAGAAATATATAAGGTTGAATTTTTAATACAAAACTGTTGTACAATGAGTCTAAATACTGTGAATGTAATGAAAAACAGGTTTACTCCACTAACTAGCACAGAGGATGACAAGTCACGCAATTACTGAAAGATTTTCTGAAAAACCTTTCCTTGGGTGTTCAATCCTGTGACTGTGCAAGGAGAACACTTACAGATTATTAAAGAAAAATAAGTAAGAAGTAGAAAGTTCAAACACATTCTCACTGACCACGCCATTTTTTTTTTCAGCCAAGTATCAGTTTTAAAGGAAAAAAAAAGTTTAGCTGTTGACATTTCAGTTGTTCTCTCAAACAACTACTAGGACAGCAAAGCCTCCCTCATTTCATATGTTTTCTAAAGCAGCACAAGAAACACCTGGATCTTCTCCTAAAACTATTTCCTTTTCAGTTTGTGGAAAGTGTCTGCATCCTCAGAAATCAAAGCCTTACAGTTAATGCCAGTTGTCAAAACCCTGAAGACTAACACATGCGAACACTGAGATTACAAAACACAGATCATACAGTCAGGAAATCCACTCCTAATGGGATGAGGAACCTTAGCTCCCATTCCTCCTCCTCTTTATAAATTCTAAATAACCAACATGAGCTGAAGATAACAGGGTGACATAATGAAGCTATGGTCTGTAGCTCCTGACTTTTATTCATGTTTCTACCCATTAACTTAGTATGCTTCAAAAGAAATCACTCCCCCGTCTCCTGCCTTCAACTGTTAAGACTCCTCTCAGGAATTTGACAGCATGCACCTTCCTGATAGGCACTATTCCCTATGCTTAATGTATAAGAAAAAAAGTAAAATATTCCAGTTAAACGTGTTTACAAGGCCTATTTGAGAAATACATTGTGTGCAAGGGGATGTATTTTGGCATTTCTTCACAGAAGAGAAAACAGAACTGCCTGCATCACGCACTTTCACCAATGCTGCTCAAAGAAGCAGTGATTCTTTCCCTTGTCCTGCCCCCACTGTGCAGCCACTGGGCAAATTAATTTGATTGGATCAGTGACATAAAACCCAGTAATATTCACATAGTGAACATTAGTTTTTAGAGATATTAGGAAGAAAAACCACTTCACTGTACAGACAAACCACCAAATTTAATGCAACTTAACCATCAAATGGACATAGTTGGGAAGTAAGGTAAGAGGAAGAAGCAGTGACCACCTTACGGCCTATAATGTCTTTTCATCTCCAAAACCATTTATCAGTGCAACCTGTGTGAATTCTCAGATGCATTTTATTAAATCCCAGCCTACTACCTTTATTTGAACATTTCACATAAATATTCTGAAAAATACACCTGTTAAGCAAGTCTAATCTTCAAATCATTCCTTGAGAAAGGAAGAACAAGTTTAAGACTATTATCCTCTTGACAATCTCTTCAGCTAAGGAAACACTTTAAAGGAGAAAGTGATTATTTTTTTTCACCAGGTAGTACTTATAACTATTCTTCTCATTTCCTCAAAATATTCTGTGCTCTCCAACTATCAACCTGTGCCTTGCATGTTTACTTACAGAGCACACAGGACAGCCAGAATTTTTCACCTCCAACAACACAACGAAATCATAATTTTCTTAATATATGTCTCTGTGTGTATATACACACATACGCTTTTAAAGAAAATGCAGAACTGTGCATAAATACATTACTTTTCAAAGGTTTATGATAGTCTAGACTACAAATGAAACTCACCTGAAATAGGCAAGACACTTTTGGTAAGGATAATGGCTACAGCAGGACAGAGGATTTTGGAGTGCTAGGCTATCAGTCTTTCAAACAAAATGCCATAGTTTTAATTTTGTCTTCTCCCTTTAAAAAAGGATGATCAGTAATACCTTTAGCCTTCATTGGGAACTGTTTCTCCTGACACCACTTTCAAGACGACCTTCTCGTACTGTCTGCAACTCTGATTAGTCCTGAATAAATAGATGTGTAAGAAATAGGTTTAGATAAAAAAATAGTCTTCTTGACAATGAAAACTCCCCTTGTACTTAAAGGCCTTCTCCTCCTACACTTAAAAAGACTTTCCAAAGATCCTACAACATGAAATAATACAGGAATAAATGTTTTCAATTTGAGGATGATGAGATCCAGGGAAGGAACAAACATTAAAAAACAAACAAACAAAAAAGAAGTATTTCAAGTAGGATCCCTCCTAATGTTTTTCCTCCTAAACTGTTTTTTTGTCCTGCATTACTCCCTCTCTGTCCAAATAAAGTTTGATGCTTAAGTTCCTATTTTTGTATATCTTTCAGCACTCAGGCCCCTAACATGAGGCACCCAACATGACTCAAACACTTCAGAAGCAGAAGCAAATAAGCTTAAAACGGTAAAAAAGACAGCCAATCTTACAAATGCTTCTCAGGCAGAAGCAGACACAAAAATTAAAACACAGGAGTATTGAGTTGATGGGTCAAAGCATTTTAGTAGTGTTTAAGAGCAAACCTATCTTGAAATGAAAGTCACCACTGACAGACTGATACAACTGAATTAGTTCAATTTACACGTAGGAGCACAGGAGTCCAACCAGATCAGACTCCTTTTATTACAAGCTACCACATACACTCATCTTTTCCTGGACTCCATTTATGATCTGAGGGTCTAAAATTACTGTGCTATTTTCTGCAATATTTTATTTTTATGATATTTCACACAGCTTATGAAAGACTAACCAGCTAATGAGAGACACATACTGACTGAGGCTTACAGGTATGGTAATGGCATATTCTCATGTGCCTTTACCTTCAAAGCAGGCTGTAATCTCTCTAGAGTAAGGAATGTCTTTTTGTTAAATAGTTCTATAAAATTTTAGCACTACAGTAAGTGAGTGTATTCTTGAGGACTACAGGTCTAATTACTAATAATATTTGATAAAAGCATACATAGTGCATCAATACAAGCTCTTTATTTAGACACAACAGCATCAGCAACTTAAGGACAGAACCAGTAAGAACAGACATCTTACTAGATACTGAGGAAAATTAACGCTGTTCTTAATTCTTCATGCTGAAGAATGAAATGGACTATGCATCAGTAATTTTATGTCTTAGAAATGCATTACTCAGGTTTATCCTGTAAACAAAATTGCCTCTGTAGTAGGCATAGATCTGCACATATTCTCCTCTACGCATTCCTCCCCCGCCCCTATTTTTGTTACAGGGGGTCTGCACGAATGCATCACTAGCAGCAGCTACAAAACAAGAGTTCTCTACAAGAAACAAGGGTCAGCATATGCAAGAGAAATCATGAAAGTCATCTTGCTGAAGAAGAGAAGTAGCAAGCTGGTTACTCTGAAGGTTAACATCAGCCATCAGTTTTCTACCCCATTAATGATGAGGATCCCTCAGAGACTGCAGCATTCTCACCAAACCCAAAGGAAATATTAACTTTAGTAAAGTGCAAGGAGAGAAGCCTGAGACACCCCCTGAAAGATGGTGTACTGATATGGAAGCAAGGACTAACATCATAATATTCAAGATCCATCAGACAAACAGAAGTATTAATCAAAGAGCTTCCCTGTGAAGAAGGACACTAATGGACAACAAGAACCCTAATGTACTTGGAAACTTAAGTTCATCAGATTAAAGTCTTCCTGTTCACACAACAATGACAAAGTGTATTTTAGTAAAATGAAACATTAAGAACTGGGGAGAAAAAGCTACTCTTCATAAATCTACTATTAGAAATACTCTAACTTCTGCCTGCACAGATCCAGGAACTTGGTAAAGCTTTTAGGAAGCCTTGCTAACAGTAATGGCCATGTGGCTACCTAAATGGCCAGAATCAGGCTGGGCATCCAACTCACATTGCTTTTCAGACAGGCTCTTTACAGCATCAAAGAAAAGACATCCATGTAAATTCTTATGGATCAGAAAAACATCCAACATACATCCTACACAGAACAGACACAGATTTGACTATAATCTCTTGGGCTAAGAAAAACATAGACCTCAGACTGCTTCCAGATCTGAAAGAGTTCAGAGGACACCACTCCACAGCTCATATTAAGCATGAAAGTAAATAGATGATCCCTCTTGCTGAAGTATCTGGTACCCTAGAATAAATAACCACAGGGTGCTTTATGACACATCATACAGATATTACCTCAAAGTTTAACTTAACTTCTCTCTTGATTGATATAAGACCTGAGAGTGGTATCATCAGACAAACAAAACAGCCCTGGAAAAAAAGTTACCTATACTTGAGCCACACTAAATCTCTACTTGCATATAGGTAGGCATACTGACATTCCTCAGGCTGCAGGAATGTCCAGCCTTCCTGTGACTACCATTAAGAGCCTTCTTAAATGGAAGGCCAGCAATTGTCTGTAAATCAGTAAGTCTTTCCACTACTTCAGGTAAGAGCTAGCCATCAAGAACCTAACACTCAGAGTGAGAGAACTGCCTCCCTGAAACTAAGTAGACTATAGCCAGTGCTGCACAAGCAACAATACAGAGTAAGTTAAGAGGAAAGGGCAAACTTTCATATGACACAACACTGTAAGACATATCCTTATGGTTCCACATTAAGCTACTGAAGTGTGCTGCTCCTGATTCAGAAGTGATTCTTAAGCAAGCTGTGGTGAAGACTATGTACAGTTATCCTGGTTATCTTTAAGATCTAAGCATGCGTTGGATTCCTCATGAGTCCTTTCAAATAAGGATTCGGCTTTCCTCTGTCCAAGACAGGTTTACATCTTCTGTATTAAAAGACAGTTGCTCAGAGTAGAAAAAAAATGTATGACAGGAGTGTATGAAACTTGATAGTACACCCTTGACTTTAAAGTCTTTAATGGCTCTTTGTGATACCAACAAATGCAAAGGTGAAATGGAAATACAGTTAATAAAGTGTCAGAAGGAGAGGAAGGGGAGGAAAACAACATGGGTGCAAATAGGATCACACCTATCAACAATGTTTCCTCCAGGGAAAACGCTGCATTCGATTTCTGAGTGCAGAAGATCGACTATCAGGCAAAAGCTATAGAGCCACAACTGGATGCCAAGAGAGTAGGTACTGACTGAGGGTCAGCAATGATAAAATTGATACTTTAGTCTCTTCCTCACTGATGAAGATAGGGCTCTTAAACAAGCACCACAAGCCTTTTAAATCTTTGAGCTTATCAAGAACTGTGACTCCAGTTTAATCTAGAACTGACAAGTTAGAATCACAGATCATTTAGGCTGGAAAAGTCCAACCATTAGCCTAACTGCCACCCCACCACTAAACCATGGCCCTAATAAGCACCTCGTCTACCCATCTTTTAAATACCTCCAGGGATGGAGACTCAATTACTTCCCTGGGCAGCCCATTCCAATGCTCAACAAGCCTTTCAGTGAGAAAACTTTTCCCAATGTCTAACCCAAACCTGCCCTGGTGCAGCCTGAGACCATTTCCCCTCGTCCTATTGCCTGTTACCTAGGAGAAGAGATCCACACCCACCTCACTACAGCCTCCTGTCAGGCAGTTGTAGAGGGCGATAAGGTCTCCCCTCAGCCTCTTCTCCAGGCTAAATAACCCCAGTTCCCTCAGGCACTCCTTGGAAGACTTGTGCTCCAGACCCCTCACCAGCTTCGTTGCTCTCCTCTGGAGATGTTCCAGCCACACAACATCTTTCTTGTAAGGAGGGGCCCAAAACTGAACACAGGTTTGAGGTGTGTTCTGTTCCTCCAAGTGGTTTTCTATAAGCAGAACCATCTTTCTGCAGAAATATGTGGGCCTTAGAGCTATTGCAGCAATTTAGTTAAACGGTAGGCATACTGCCTCAGGGCTGGGGAGAGGGAAACCACAAAAGAAAAAGCAACAAAATCAAAGAGGGATATGTAGTACCTCCTATCTGTAGCAGTCATGGCTGCTAGGACAGCCCTGTTTAGCCATATACTTCTTTGAAATTACTGTAACTAAGCTCTTGCCCAGAAAGGCTAGTTTTTCTTAATCTTACTCTTTGCTAAAAGAGCTCTGCTATATTTTTCCCACTTTGCATTCACTGTAACTACACTATTTGAACAAGAAGTGGAAAGAAGAGAGGAACAAATGAGAACTCAGACCCTCAGAAAAGGTACACTGATGAAACAAAGGATTAGAAGAAAGTGGGTTTTACTGTACCTAAAACTGCAAAACATCATGTTTAAGTTTTACACAGGACTTGTGATACGTAAATCTAGCAGCAGCATTCCTAAAACCAGCTTTCCTACGTAAGTGAAGGACAAGTCCTGCTTCATCTCTTAAGAACAGCTGTTCTTAAGAGAACATAGTGACCTTGTTGAGAAAGAATTAATGATTGATTGAATTCTTCACTTGATTGGACTGTCAAATGTTTCCAGCTAGAAAATCAAAGCCAGATGAACACTAGATCTGTTGATGCTGTTGTAACTACTTTCAGAAAACCAGGTGTGGAACACATAAGTAAGCCAGTACAGACCCAGCCTCCTTGATGCACAGCCATAGAACTACATATATCCACTGGCTAGGGCAGCATTAGCCCTTCATTGAAACTGGTGAAAGAAGGGTAAACACACACCACAATTTCTGGACACATTTTGGATGAAAGTACTTAATTCATTCTTCATGCTCTTTAGCAGATTTTCTTGCCACCACCCCCAAAAAACTTCAGAGAGAAGTGTGCGCCAGTACAAATTACTAAAGCACTTAAGGCTAAAGGTGAACCTTCCTGACAAGCACGGTCCAAGAGAAAATTGCTGAGGTGAAGCTTCACTTTTGGATAAAATTCCCAGCTACACAGTTCTGAGATAGGCGGTGTCAAACAACACATAACTCAGTCCTGCATCTATGAATACAGTGTTAATACCCATGGGAGAGCTAAGAAAAGAAAGGGAAGAACAGTTTCAGGCCTTCACCTGAGTCAAGACATGGATCTGTGTGTTTCAGAGACAGCGAGGCGAGACAGGCCTGCCCTAGAGGACTTTGTTGCAAGAACAGGGCCAATGATAATGGAAGACCTGGTCCCGAGACAGGATTGCACAGACTTCCAGTATATCCTACATGAACAGTGCCATTAGCATTACTTGTTCCAGCCATCAATGGGCTGGAGTTGACCAATACAATGCACTACTACCAATCCCTCAGCTGTAACCTTCTTCTTGGCAAATTTTTTTTCTCAACTGGAAGGATGTAGCAGGCAGAGAGGGAGGACCAGTCTGGAAACTGAGCATCAGTGATGATTTGATAAGTTGTCAATCTGTGCCCACCTCTGACACATAGTCCTTCTAATGCATTCAAGTAATTTTGATGGCTTTACAGGCACCAGGCTTATGTAATCATTTTTATTGTGTTTCAGGTAACAGCAAGTGTTTTCACATCTTGTAAGAATATACCTGTTGTAGGCAAGGTGCAGCTGAGATTGTGCCACCAAAGGGAATCATCTTCTTTAGGAGATAAAAGAGGAAAGAGCTTCTCCAAAACAACACAGCAAGAACAGACTAGAGAATGCCAGGTACGTCTGGCAGCAAATGCACAGTGCCAACCTAAAGCGCAAAGCACCCGGGAACAGGTAACTGTGCAGAAGATAGCACCAGCAGTAAAATATGAACTTGAAGAACAAGAGCAAAAGAGATAAATTAGACGAAACAATTTCTGTAGCAGAGAACAACTGTGTGGCAAAACATACCATGACCTCCCTATTTACCCATGTCAGGCACACAGGTGGCAGGATACACGTGTGGTCTACAGACACCAAGGAGGTAAACACTAACATATGAAAACAAAGTGGTATGACCGCACACATAGCTGCCATATGAATATGCATGCTAAGTAACACTAGAAGAAAAAAGCAGGACATTGAAATATTTGTACTAAAGGTCAGTAACATTCACCAAAAACCCAATCACTTCTAAGTGTAGAAGTCTCACTCTCCAGAAACACTTCCAATAGTTTTTCTTTCCAAAAGCTCGAACTTCCAATACCTTAGACTAATCACTTAATTAACTGTGACTTCAATGACTAACTTGCAACATTGTGTTTCTGCTCCTTACCTATTTTGTTGGCTAAGAATATACAACTGCTACACATAATCTTGTAGTATTTGATTAAAAAGACCGTCTCCACCTGCTGAAAGGGAACAGCTATATCCTGAAGTACACATAAATAGAGGTCAATCTTCTTTTTTCTTTAGTATGAAATGCCAAAGAAAAATCAGACCTGTTGTGAAACATTTTCTACTTCTGTACTTTTAACTCATGGAAAACAGTATCTACAAAGAAGGAACATAGTTTCACTGCAACAGTTACAAACACTGTTTCTCAGAAATGTTTACCCATAGCTAACTTACATATAGCCACAGTATTGTAAAATTACGTCATCTTAACACCACAATAGACATGTAAAAAAAGAGAAAATATTTTCATTTTGATATCAGTTGACTAAGTTGTTTTCATGTATTTCTTGCAATATTCAATGAAATATTTACATTTCTACTTCCACCTTTGTAATTCTCTTAACATTAAGTAGAAAACTTACACAGCTGCAGATACAGATTCTGAACTCGACAGTTAAAAAGTGCACTAAGTTGTATCTGCTACCAGTAAGAGCAACAAAAAAGTGTTCTATACAAGTCAGATTCACATTACGTATTAAAATAACTGAAGTTGAAATAGCTATTCTAAAAACATATTCTGGAAATATACACTTAGTTAATATTTAATATACTTTGTATTCTTCTACCTTAATCTTATATTGCACAAGCTAGAGGATTTTTAATAGTCTCAGTACCAAAAATTAAAAATCCTCAACTCATTTAAAGTTTTATTCATTTAAAAGCTTAACTTAATGGTTTAACAGATACTATTAAAAAAAAATCCACCAATTTATCAGGCAAATGGAGTGGTGCAAAACCTGTTCATAAATAAGAAATCCCTCCAAACTCAGGGCTTCCCACCCACACACTGCAGGCTCTGGAATTTTTTTTTTTACTACAGAAACAAAGAGGAAAAACCCACAACCCACCCTTAATGCCCTCTCTCCAGTTCAGAATCAATTTCATGCCCTCAGCCACAGGGTGCTCTGTAACAAACCTTTACTGTAAGTGTAAGCCTGCAATTTTGTGCACAATTGTTCTATTTGGAATAAAATTGATCCAAATCAAGTAACAAAATTTGCTCTTACGAGAGTTCTCCTTCAGCTCCAATGAGAGGAATTAATATACACAGGGAATAGTTAAAAAAGTAAACCAACACTTTACTTGGAAAAACCCACAGTAAAAAAAAAAAAAAAAAAAACAAAAACAAAAAAACACACCACTTCTATATTCTTCTTCTATTGTAAGAAGGATGGATTTTGAGTTTCATAAAGACAAAGAACTTAGTACTTGACAAGTATTTAGGCATGAAAAATATTACTCCCAATGGATTCACTATATCCAACTGAAAAGTGTTATAAATTTTTTAATAACTTTTTTCTTGCTTGCAATATTGAACTTGCTTTCTTTGATTCCAAGCTTCTTCGAGAAATTCTTGGTTTATACAAACCAAATTACAATATGTGATGTCCTCAAAATAGTATCAGGAGCACTTACTCATCGTACTTGATATGATAAATAGCTTCTTCATCAGTGTCCATACAGTCTGAATAAGATGTGGATGGTGTACTGTCCAAATTATTTGCATTTTCTCTAGAACGATCTTGACTTAAGTTTCCATTAGTCCTTTTGTAAGAATTGCCACTCTTTACTTGAGCTTTACCATTCTTATGTCCTTTTGTCACTCGAGTAACGTTTTCTATATGAGCTTCAAACCAGGCTCCAATGCTGACATCACGGGCATCCACCAATTCGTTTATCTAAAAGGAAAATTCAATAATGAATTTATGCTTATTCCATATAACTGCAATTAAGAAATAAGTAATACAACTTATGCTACTGCTTAACATTGTTATCAGTAAAACAATCAGCTCTAGTACCTAGTTGAGCTTGACCAAATTCAGTAACATGCAGTCATTACTATGTTGCACTTTCAGCATTTTATTACTCTTCCCTAGTTAAGATCTAGTATGAATATAATTTATATGTAATTTTAAAAAGCACTGATAGATTTTTTTTTCCCCCCCCCTCCAAACCTGAAAGTTAGCTTAATGTCTTTCATTATCATCTCCTCTTACTTCACTGATTGTTCTTTATGGCTAAAATAAGCATACACAGCATTGAAATACTAGCTCACAACCAAGGGGTTTAATACTTAGAGCTTGTTTAACCTTCTATCTTTCTGGCCTGCAATATTTTTTAACCCTTCAAGACTTGAGGAGAGAGGAAGAAACAAGTCAAGCCAGGTTGCACCACAGTCAGTCAAAATTTTATGACAGTAAGAAATGGAACTATCTCCTAGAACTTCCCCTTTCTGTACTCACAATAATACTGGTATTAAGCAACCAAACCATCTTACTATTCTAAATCATGTTTCATTTTCTCAAGTCTTCAGCTAATTAAGCAGATGTTCCTTTAATAATACTAAGAACACTGAAAAGAGATTTAAACAACACTTCATCAACAGTAACCAAGTATAAAAAATGTACAACAGAACTACTGCACAGCCATACCATAGGGAACATCTATAATAAGCAATGAAATACAAACCTCTGTGTGTGTACACATACAGCTTAAGCTACAGCCTTTGTCAAGTACCAACATAGCAGCAGACAGATACTTACTAACCCCAAAGGATAGTTTCTATTAACTGATCAATCTCACTGTATTTTCACAGGACCAAGCAAAAAAACATGCTCAGTAACTTTTAGTATTTAGAGAAAAGCAGTCCTTAGGTATCTGAAAGTGCAACTGACAGCAGTTTGAGCTAACAAGTCTTATCCCAAGAAAGCAGTAATTCGTATTTTACTCTTTTCACTCACCTTCTTGAAATGACCTCCAAAAACTCAATCCTCTATTTTTCCTCCCATGTAAAATATCAGCACATACCTTTTTGATTTTATTCTTACAGCCTACAGTATTCATAGTACAGCTTTTTACCAGGATGAAGATTTCAGTCACATAACAAATCAGAGAAGTACAGCCTCATTTTAAATCTATCAATCTATTTTAAACATAAACAGTGGATTTTGGCACTTCTAGAAGGAACCCTTATGAAGGCATCCTTACACAACCGTACATGTTTGAGTTAGTTGTAGCTCAAAGTGCTTCTTTACTTCCTCCTTTCAAAAACACAGTTGAGCAAGACACACACTACTAAGGATTCCCCCATCTGCTGCTACTTCTTGTGACCAGTTATTCAAGTGCCAGAGAAGCCATGTTAGCCAAGTCAAAAGTCATGATCAGATCCAGAAAAAAAAATTAAAATAAAATAAATCAGTGCAAGCTCCCTTAATCATTCCTCTCCAATGCATCCTTCCACAATTTGATGTGCATACTTACATGACAGGCTTCCCACCCTTGCAAAGAATAAGGGCAAATAATTATTACCACTGAGGAACATCAGACAACTATTTTATGTAAGTGGTGTCTGCTTTAAGAACTGGCTTACTACTAGCTCTTTGTGAACAGTATTAAACAAATACTGGTTTTAATTACAGAGTTTGTGTGGGTTTTTTTATTCCAAGCTAGTTAGAGTTCTCTGCTAAAACATTTTTACTACAGCCAGAGATTTCTGTATGAAAACTTATGACAATTGTGTGAGAATCAGAAGGGGAAACACGCACATACTTCTGAATAAGCTTTGTTTTTTCTAACATCATTCCTGCATACTGTAACTCCTCTCTTGTTACCTGTCTTGTATTCTTCTTTTTGGTATTGGAGATCAGCTGTGGGTATCCTGCTTAGCCAAGGTGGTGTCCTTCACACATGCTGAGTCCATCTTGGCATGGACCCCCAGTTCTTAAACCAAACACCACTAACAACTCTCAGTTTTAGTAACAAGGAACAGGAGTTGAACATAACTCCACCCACTACTACTCCTCCAGCGCTCAAGTAAATATCAGATGTCAGGTACAACTGGGATGTCAAACAAGCTAAAGCATTCTGATCCAAGTTATATACACAGAGGAACTCTGTTTAAATCACTATTTTAAACATCTAATATAATTATTATTATTTCCAGTATCAACTCTGACACTTTTTTTATTTCAGGTTCCATACTGGCTACCTTTCCTTTTGGTAGCTGAAATCACAAGGAGAAAGGACACAGAGGCTGAGACTATTCAGAGCATGGAGTAAGTAACAGGTATCTTGTTGAGTCTAGCTCTGGGTGACCATCCAATGAGGCACAGGACCTTCCTTAGACAGGAAAAATTGTAACAAATTATTCCTTCCTGTAACTAGACAAATCCTTACTGTTTGATAAACAAAATGCAAAATAATACATCCAGGTATTTAGCCATCTAACATAGCTTAGTTCATGGCCTTTTTTCATTGACTTTCATTAAACAGGTTTACTACATTTGAATTACATTGTTGGCTAAAAATATATTCTTAAAAAGTTTCCTGATAATGTAAGTAGAAATCCTCCATATGTTCCTACTGTCATCTACAAATAGCAAAGAATGCAATGACTGTACCTTTATTTTTCTCTCTATGTATTAGAAACATATGGTTGGCTGAAAAAATAATCAATTCACAGGTAATGATGGAGAAAGTATTAGGTCCCTAGTATTAGAGACCACAAAAATTCCAGCTGACTCAAGAGAATAGATTGCCTTGAATATGTCTGCCAATATCACCATTCCCTGTTCTATTTTCCACTTTAATCCTCAAAAAAAAAAAAACAGCTAAGAAACTACCTGATATAGTTTTTTAGCATTCTTGAAAACGTATCTTTTAATACTCCTTTCTTCTGATCAACTGATCTTGTGTGGTCTCCCATCTCCCCAGTATTCTCCCCATCCTTCCTCGTATTACCTTTTACATTCATTATTTGTAAAGCATCAGAACAGAAGAATTGTGGTTTTTTTCTCCCTGGAATAAATGGAGATAAAAGAAAAAAAAAGAAAAAAGGAACCACACAAGCTTGTGTCTCCATATTCAAGCCACTGATTCTTTGACTCCCTGATTTCTCAGAGTGAGTAAAACTCACTGCACAGAATCCTACAGAAATGTAGTGTAAGTAACTTACCCTTTGTGCTTAATACCTGAAACATTTAAGTTAACAGCCTACATGAAACTAAGACAGCTTCCCATCAGGATGACAGGTCTAAACAACAGCATCCCTCTAACCAAAATTAATTTGTACACATACGGCAGCCTCAACCTCCTTTTCCCCTCTCTGCAATTTTGGACACTTTCCAGCAAAAGAATTACTGTTATGGAATTTCTTTCCAAGAGAAACACCCGAACAGAGAGGTAAAACACTACCATTCCCTATATATACAGCCCCTACTAAATACCCAGTGAGCTAGCAATCTGGAAACTGCTTGTTTTCTGTTTAAATTAAACTTCTGGTACTCTGATGTAATCTTACATGACAATATGGAAAAATTCAATAAGGTACAAAACTAACAATGAATGATATACATGATTCCTAAAAAAAAATCTATACTAAAACAGCAGTCATTATATCACATACCATTTAAAGAAATTGTGTATTTCCACAGTCTATCTAGTTCTAATGCAGCACTGAAACATTAGGAGTACAACTTTTTTTCCAAGCTTGTCAAATATAAGTAGGGGAAAAGCTACACTTTCACACGGAATTTTTTATGAGCTGCTTCTGTTCACAGAAAGTATTTCTGTTTCACAGGTACACTAAGTTTTTGGAGAACATGTTTTGGAGAACACAGTGTGTCAGAGTTCATGAACTCTCCTGAAACCTGCAACACCAGTAAGCCTGGTATAGAGATGCTTTTGTGACATTGCAAGCGTCAGCTTAAATGAAGTCAATTTGACTTATCTCAAATCAGGGAAATTTTGTCAAATCATGAAAGAAAGCAACGAGGATACACACTTTCACACAACAGAAAAATCAACTTTTTTAACAATAAAATTAAACCCACAAGCGTGAGGCAAGTTTCCAGCTTTTAAAGTTGTACATACCTTGTACAATCCAATGCCAGGATCAATGAGAAAAGAGCGAGATGATGTAGATGGCTGACTGGGTGATCCACTATTTGTTTTTTTTACTTTGTTCTTGCAGTTGGAAACAGCACAGGGATTGACTTCTCCATCCTGATCTGTCACAGAAGCACTGGTAGGAGCTTCAGATTCAGAACGTATCAAAAGCTGAACTATGTCATTTAGTCCAACATTGTAGTCAAATAAAGTGTGTCCATCTTCTAGCTGTCAAAAGAAAGGTACACTTGTAAAATTCTACCTTGGGTACAGAAGTAGTTTCCAAATCTTCCTTTTACAGACAATAATTTTACAGACCAAAAGAGGCAAGCCATCGATTTCAGGTAAATAAAAACCAATGTCTTGAGTCTTGCAAAAAACAAACTCTCATCAAGTTACCTGCAGCCATGATTTCATCCAATGGAAAAAAAATTAAAAAAAAATCACTGGAACACTTAAAATTAGAAACAGACATCTTTACAGACTTCGAAACTTTTAATTATGTATCAACATCCAAGATAATGCAGTGATTTTCTAATCAAAAAAACAGACAGAATCTATGTTGCCACTAATGTGACTTATGTAATAACTATAAATACATGCAAGAATTTTTAAATTAACAATCACTGTGTTGTGTACTTTTCAGCTACATAATTTCACAATTCGCTCTTTCTCAATCTTTTCTAGAAAGCAAGGCAGGACCTGATACTTCCCTAATATTTTGCAAACTATTTCCTAAATAAAACATCTAGATGCAAAAACCTCATACACATACAACTGCACTTTACAAAACTATAAGGTCTGAAAGTATCATGCAAGAGCAACTACACTTAGAGGAAAGCAATACCACAAGTAGATACTGGGCCTTCAAGTTTATGAAAGAAAGTCTCCTAAATTGAGAGCATTCAAAAATATTTTTATTGCAGCTTTAGCTAGCCCCAATCCCTCGCCCCAAGATCAAAACATAATTTTTCACTGAAAGCAAGTCTTTCAACTGGTCTGTTTAAAAGCTATTATAACAGTGAAGAAACATGCACTGTGTAGCACTCCCTCAAATAACTTCATAAATTAGGCCCCACTATATTCCAGATGCAATCAGATCCTGCAGAACACAAGAGTATAAATAGAAGTAGACTTTTTAATCATATATAGCACACAGCTACTAAACATTATTTTGGACCCCACTCTGCACACCTTTAAGATACCTGTTATTATCTTTATTTTACCTGATGATCTAACCTACCTATAATTAAGGTGAGAAACTCACACCAAAGAACACCAAGTTATATGCTAGGAGAGAAGAAAAACAGGGAGTAGTGACCATGGTTGCTTTGCTCAGTTAAACACTCTTAATGACCTACAGCATCTCTGAAGCAGAATTTGATTTAACTAAAAGTATAATGTATTGCTTTGGGACATCAAAACTAGAATTTGATTAGTTACATTTTGCTTCATGTTGCAGTGGGAAAAAAGTCATGCATGACTGTGCGGGGGGGAGCACAGAGAAAGGAGGGAATCACACCTGTTTCAAAACTATTTTCCAACAAAAAATTACCTGGCCTTTTTCCAGAATGGGTGCTATTTTCAACATCACTGTTTCAGGAGTATTTTCAAACAGATCTGTTTTCATGAGCTTATGGGCAATATCAATACAACAGGAAAAAGTAGAGAGCAGGAAGGAACAGAAAAAAATAAAGAAGTGGGAAGGAATTCTCCAGTTTCTCACTAATATAGTCTTCTGTAACATTCAAATGATCTCAGGACAGACAAAAGTGAAATGCACATTTCTTCCTTCATCCCCTCTGCTCTTTCAAAACAACTCTAAAGGGCAGAGGACAGTTATAGACATAAGCTGACACTCAAGAAATGAGTCTGTTCTTCATCTGTGATTTTAAGATCTATGAAAAAAAAAAGATTACTCTCCTTACTGCTGGTAACTACTGTACCCATAGCTGGGATGTGTAAACAGGAGTACTCACAGTTCGTTTCAGTGTAATTAAAGCTGACCCAGGTGTCTGGCCAACAGCTATGGGAACAAACCTTGTTCAGCTGACTGTTTTCAAACCAGTTCCACACACGGCAAATAAAACTGTACTGAAGATTTTGATGCTGCAACTATGAAATGAACGCAAGTCTTAAATGGAAGTCTCCAGCAACTGTTATTCTACAGGTGACTACCAACACTGCCTCATACACCTCCAGCTTTAGGCTAGGGCTTCATACTCAGTATCAAGCTACTTAAACTTGCTTAAGTAATCTTTTCCCATCCCCCCATGTTGTACATTCCTACACATTTGATAACTCTTTAATGAATGGGACAGAAGTGTTCTTGCAGCCCTATGCCAATCCAGATTTGGGGGCTTGTCACACTACAAGTAGTATTTTCACTGTTAAGATTATTAAAGAAGTTTTAAACCAGCTATTCTTAGATTCAAAGTACAAATAAACCCAAACCAAATACAAATAATCACCTTGCAATAATACATTTGAAAGGGGAGGGGAATCCACATTTCTGGAGCTGCTACTGCTTCTGAGCACTACTCCAGGCCCACTGTGAAGATTCAATCCCTCACCAAGTGATTTTTTTTGTTGCAAAAAGTTTAAAACAATTCAGCAGTACATCTGCAAAGTAGATCACTTCTGAAATAATGGATAAATTCGATATTATTGGAGACAATGTAACTTCTGCTCTCTCTTCCTGTTCCAATTGGACTGGACAAGCTGTGGCAGAGGTTCCAGTGCACAATTTCTAGAATCCTATGGTATGAGGAAGTATTCTGAAAGCTAATGCAATGGAGAGAAAAGGATAACTTCGCGCCTGGTAGACTGAAGGTATGCAGGCAACACACAGGTGGTAACACAGAAATACTGTCATTGTTCCCTCTCAGGACATGCCATGTGCAGGGTGACAGAAAAAAATATTCTGAGGTACTACAGTTTAAAGCCAGTTCAGTGAATATCTAAATCTGAACAGCCCGCATATCTAGGCAGTCAGCATTAACACTCAAAAGTGTCCTGTGTCTAGTCTTTGCAAGCTATTCATCAGTTTTGACTGTGGAATAAGTTACATCTTTGATCCACAACGGAATCCTCCCTATTATATAATTAGAAAGAGGAAAAAAAAAAAAGGAAGACTTAAAAAAAGTAATTTGTCCAGGAATATTTACATATTTTTACATATTTAACATGTTCAGAAAGCAAGAAATACCTAGGCTAGGCCTCGAGTAGGAAGAAGCATTCTCAAACAACACACATGCCCACCACCATGCACAGACTACCTATTTCTGCATGGGAATTCAAGAAGTTGGCTTTGATGAACATGAAATGAATGGTTGGCAGCACAAACTGGTGACTGCAGAGTTGTCCATTTTACAGTATTCATTTATAATGAATTAGCACTCTATTCTCTGCCCAAGTGGTTGTGGGGTTTTTGTTTTTCAGTATTCTTTGCAGGAATATTTTATGACTATAGACTATTCCATAACTAGTGATGTCACACTTAAGTATGGAAGCACAGTAACAGAGATAAGATTACTATAAGCACACTTCAAATGAGGCAGGACGTAGTGCTTGGCAATGTGATAGGGAAAGAGCACCTGTTTATAGTATGAGAAAAAATATGTTCCCAGATTATTAGCAACCGTATAAATTTAGACCAAAGCAATGACTCTGCAGCACTGCCTGCTTCTGGGAACACAGTAGAGAAACACAAAAACTCAACTAGTAAAATCAAGTTCACATGCCATTTGAGTCACAAGAACTAATGTGTGTATCTACCAGTATCCAGCATTATTGATCACTGACAACTGAAATCCTTGGAGTAGCGAAATTTGAGAAAAAAAAAGTGTTTAAAGAACTCCATTCCAAAAGGAAGGAGAGAATAACTGTAAGATGATGGTTCTTGAATAACTGACAATATACTGATGATAATCATACAATGGTATCTTGGCCACTAAGGCTATAACCTCACAGACTACTAGAAATAAGAAAACAGTAATTCAACACATTGCTTTACAGTGTACCTGTCCCTCTGGATAGAGTAATATCCGCTACTCTGTTACAAGTTGGTCAGGGACTGTTAAGATGGCTTTTCAAATTATATTAATAAAGCAGAATCAGATGCAGAAAATTCAGAACCTATGTCTGGATATTAACAAGCAGTAGGAGAAAAAGCATGGTACCTTCTTTTCTACAGACTAGTACTTTAAATCCACCCTGGAATACAGTATTTCTTACCCAAAAGAACACACAAAAAACCAAAAGCTATCCACAAACACCACATACCCACCCCTCTCATTTCCCAGCAAACACTGCCTTACTATGTCATCAAAATTAATGAAAGCATTACTGAATTGAGTCCCAAATAACCTCACAGACAAGTTAAGTATTTGACCCAGAAAGGTAGAAAATTTTATCAAAAACAATCTGGCAACTTGTGAGAAAAGGTGATGACCAGTCCCCCAGTCAGCTTTATGGTATGCTCGCTTCTAACAATAGCTACTTATATAAATGTATAAACAATTTAATCCCGTTCCACTGCATGAAGATACTAAGAAGATTCCCTGAGAAAATATTTGCCTGGACATTGTATTAAAAGAAAGGCAAGAAGCATTACATGTTTACTTAATCATTCACTAAGCATTTAAGAACACTTGTCATTTACAAGTTTATACATGCAAACCAGAAACAAAAGTGATTAGGCGAGTACAAGAACATCAAGCTTTATCTCATTCAAGTCAGTTAAGATTTCTTAATCGGTGATTAGAACATGTACTAAAGCAAAAATAACTGAACAGGCAACTTCTATGAAATTTTGCCATCTCTTCTGGTCCTACTGTCATTAAGAAAAGATGCATTTGTTTCTTTAGGAGTAGATTTCACTTTCAGTTTTTCTTCCTGTTAATGACTGGCATGCTTCAAAAGCCTTTAAGGCTTCATTAATGTACTTTGAATGAAATGACACTGACAAGCAGCTAGATTTACTGTAGATAACACACTTTCACTGTACTAAATATCTGTAAGTAGAGAAACAGATTATATCTTTCAAATGTATTTTCATAGATCACATTATAGATGCTATCAATTTCAATATACTTCTAGAGAAGGTTGTTATAAATACTTAAAGGTAAGACAACCTGTGCTTACACTACTACACAGGAGTAGCTGTAGCAGTCCAATATTGGAATTGATACCTACCTACTATCACTGTTAGAAGAACTATCTTGTAACATCAAGCCACAAATGACTTTAAAAGCATGTAGAAGCTGCACTTACACGAACATGAATGATCATGCAGAGTGCAGTATGATACTACATTACTTGGGAGAAAAAAAAAACGCCTGACAAGTAATTCACCAATTATTATCACATTAATTTCTCTACAAGTCCCAGCAGAAGCACAGCTCATTATGGGTTTTATGGAGTGTACAGATACCTCCCAAGAAAGCAAATAATCATTCTTGCAAGAACACATTATCTACTGTTTTCATCTTACAGCGTGATCCAAGAGGGTAAGTTCCTGGGTCACCTTAATCCAGCCACTCCACTTGACAATCAAGATCCTTAATCACTTACGGAAGTGTGCGTTTGAGCATCTTCTGAGGTTTTCTCTTCCAAGAACTAGAGCAGTGCCTACATCTAGCAATAAAGATGAAAGAAACTATAATGAATGCAGAAGAGTTCTTTAATTAATGTAGTATGATGAAAAATTAAGTGACATCAACCTTTTATTCTGCACAGGTATTACATGCACCCTACAAATTTCTTTAACAGGAAATGCATAAGGGTAAAGAGCTTCAAGCTCAAGTTCAGTAGAACAAACTCAGTTAAGAGTTGTTTACATGACTCACCCAGAGGGTAAGTTAGTCTGAAGAAATCGAGAACCTGTAACTTCCAGCTGGGTAACTCACTAAAGCAAGCAACGTGGACTTCCACAGTTTCTAGTACCCTCTGTCTCAATACTGATGTACAAACCTAACTTTTTCTGCCTGCAAAAAGGCTGTTGGAATTGTGAATTCCACTTAGTATTTTTACAGAAGCATTCAAACGCATCTCCAACCAGCATCTAGTAATGAAAAGATTAACTGAAAATTGAAAAATCAGCTTTTAAGTATGTAACAGTGAGTTTTGACTCAACAAGAGCAGCTCACGTCGTGACATTGGACACTTCTGCCATTCACAAAGTGTGCTGTTTGCTTACACTTCAAAGCTGAAAGGAAAACTGAATAATAATTTTTATCCCACATGGAAAACGGTGGCCTACACTTGGATTATCTGGTATCTGAAGAGAATGCTTCAGGATTCTGGGATCTTTAAATTTGTGTATTAACCACATTCAGAGTAGTAGGCACATGGTCAGGTTTTTACAATAACTGTGTACTGCAACTGTTTCCCAAGGAAGTACAGTTGTCCCAGTTGCAACAAAGACAAAAGCTAAATAAAAGGGAATTTAGTAGCCAACCACATAAAGGAAGTTACTGGTTTTATATGAATTGGAATGTTTAGTATGTGCTGTCTTAAAAGTGTTTGCAACTCCAAAAGATCCACTTCCTCCTCATGCAACTTTAGTTTCAACAGTACTTGTTACAGCTCCACCAAAAAATACTTGGTCTGGAGATCATTCTACTAAAACGTCCTATCTTCTTGCACATGGGACAGTTCTGCTGCCATCAGTGACATTTTTTCAGTGAGGTATCACTAACTGTTGAGAATCCAAAAATGCTATTCCTGGCCCTGCACGATTAAACTCCACTCAGACAATCCATTATGGCAAGAGACTAAAAAGGCAAGTAGCCACATCCAAACATCTTTATGCAAAGACTGCACATCCACGAGGTTTAGTGGCTCCTTCTCATAGGTTTACAGAAGACCATTTCTTGACGTGCAGGCTTGACTGTACTATCCCCACATTGTAAATGGGGTTTTTGCATATACACTGCAGTCATGAAAACACCCTGTTCACACTGTTTTCACCTTGGCACTCCTAAATGTTTTCTCCTACCTCCCCCTTTATTGCTGCTGGCATTTTTAGCAAAGATGCTAATAGAAACGAAAGAGCAACACCTATCAGTCTCACACAAAAAACTAACTACAATAAAGATTTTTTCTTAAATGGGAAATAACTTTAATCTTGCTTGGAGAGAAATATCAAAGAAAGCCTAGGTCACCCTTATCTGTGCCTTTTGTCCTTCACTCTGTAACAAGCTCCTGAATGAAAGCAAAGCCCAAATAGAAACAGATTGAGACTTTACAAACATGTTTTTTGCTTGACACTAGAAGCACTTTAATTTACACAGTTTCATTAAAACCCCTAGTATTGACAATCTGTTCTCCCAGATTCACATTAACTTTTTGTTTCTTAAGTCCGGACTTCATAGCTTGCTGTTAAAAATAAACAGATGCAAGTGGCAGATCATTCCCTTATTTGAAGAAGGAAAATTTACTCATCAATTAAAAAAAAAAGATAAAAATCATTGAGTGATGAAATCGCAATGGAACACAAGTAGATGAAACATCTGGACAAGGAAGTTCTCTGACAGACTCTAGATCCATATCCCTTCAGAACAGAATACAGGCAGATCACGATGTTTTAAAAAATAGTAACCAAACAAGTTATTAGCATCTGGAGAATAGGGTCCAAATTAGACTCAGTTCTGTCAATTTTTTGCCACAAGATTCACAATTGAAAGCAGCCTACAAGAATGTTTAAAGACATGACCATTATGCCACCAAAAGTCTCACCAACTGGGCCTTACATCAGATAGTACACTCCCTTTTGACTTCTTATGTGCCCTGGACTCCAGAAAAAAAGGTAGTTTTAACACTGGTTGGTATAAAAAAATCTTACTCTCAATAAATCATAATCTAGATAGGTATCATAGTCTTACAGAGACTCTCACAGTACTCAGCAGAAAGTGTACAGCAAGAGGAGCTCCCAGAGAAGGAGGAATATGGAAGCTTCCAGTATCTGAGAAAGGCTTTTCTACAATTACAGTGACAATCAATGAGTTTGACTATAGCACAGTGTGAATACACTGTGCTGCTTCAACCCTCCACACAAGAGAAAGTCTGGCATGCTACACAAAGCCATGCAACCTAGGAAGAAATTAGAGAATCTGGTTGATGACACTGTCTGTAATTGCATACCAATCTCAGTACAAACAGCATGATAAATTTACATTAGTCGTCTTCAATCAACAAGACTAGCTTTCTCCAAGAAGTTGTTCACTCTCTTCCTGAAGCCCTGTAACTAAAATGAAGTACAGAAGTCTAGATTTTAAGGCCACATTCTCCAACAAAGTGGTTTTTACACCATTACTACAAAATTATTTGTAGAGTGTACCAACACATTGTGCCTTTTGATCTGGACTAACTATAAGTCAAAATATATTCCAGCGTACAAGATCAGTGCCAACACAAAAACTGCTGAAAGTCAAGAGCTGCAAGAAAAGGCTTCTTGACTTAATCAGAAGATCAAGGTGAAGGCAGCCATTCTCAGTCTCAGCCAATGACTTCTACAGGGTCCAAGCCTGCACCTCCTCCAAATTAAACTTTTTAATACTAAGTTCAGGTTTTGAAGACTATTTCTTCCTTTATCACTGGGTAAGATACAGGAAAAAAAATCGTTAATTTAAATACAAAATTTTCTTCTTGAATGCAAGTCTAAATCCCACTAAAGGAACATTTGCTCATTAACTTCTAGCTGGAAGATGAAGTTAGAGCAGCAAGGTTTCTCTTCTTTTGCAGTTCTCAGGAGTCTCTAATTAGGTAAATAGAAGTTCACAGTGTCTTCTGGCTGATATTTAGGATTACCCGATACTTTTGTAAAACAAAACAAAAAAGTAGTATGTCAAAATATAAAGCTGCATTGAAATCCTTAGAAGCATGGAAAGACTCATCCATCTCTGTGCTGATTAGATGAGAGTGGTCAAGTACCTCCTGTATGATGGTATGGACTTCTATAGCACAGGCAACTGAAGTTCAGCAACAGTGGTGCCAGGGAGAGCAAATGACTATCTGCAGCTTGTAAGGATACCTGTAACGAAGAACTGGTTATTATCTGAACCTTCTGTAATCAACAACAAAAATCTAAATGAATAAATAAATAAATACATACAACATCAGGGCAGTTATTTTAACATAATTTAACAGTTAAATTATTAGGAATTCAGGTCAATTTAACAGCTTTTACGGAAGAGAACCATCTCATAATTTCCATCAATATAAATGATATCAACATTTGATCACATTTCATCACTGGAAATCCTCATCATCTAGTTGTCAGTGTAGGTACACTCTGCATCTAAGAGTTTGTGGTTTGTTTGTTTACTTAACATAAAAGAAACATTCAGTTGCCAAGAGCTTCCAGATTAATTAAAAAAGTACTAAACTATCCTAACTAGATTACATGACTGAATATACATATACAAAATATAGCCTTAAAGCTGGCTGCAATTTCTTACAGGTTATGTTATGTTTTCCCAGCTTCCTAAAACTGAAGTTATAAGTACAGAAGAGCATAAAGTATTCTGTTTTTACATACACTTCAGCTTTTCCTTCAGTTTGTTTTGGTGCTTTGAATAACAAAGATAATGACACCAAGGAATGGTAAGTTGCATTAGTAGCTTTACAATAAAAATTTAGCAAGAAGCTGATTTCAATAAATAACTTGTGCAATCATGTTAAGAAAACCTGCTACTAGAGCTACCAAACCTACTGCCAGCTAGGTTCAAAGTATACTCCATGAACATTTCGGGAATTTTGGAATGCAGTCTGATCATATGTGCCCTGAAGACTCCAGATGACCCCCTCTCATCAAACTACAGAGCTACTTGCTACCAGCTTCATCGAAGAATGGCAATCCACTTTCTAAGACTTCTTCAAACGATTTCTCCAAAATATAAAACTTAACTGCTCCAGTTGAAGATTTCTCACACCCAGATTCTGCTGAAGCAGATGAGGTTTGGACAGCTTCAGCTGAAAATATTTACAATTTTCCAAACAAAATAAAGCTGGGAAGATACTGTGTTTTATGAATAGGTTTAGCACACCCATTCTTCAGGGAAAGACTCCACAAATAATGCTTTTCTATCCTTCTGGAAATTCACCCACACTGTAAATATTTAAGAAGCCCTTAAAACATGCAGTTTACAAATCTGAAGCTTAAACTTACACGAGATTCTATCCAGCGCTCACACGCCAGCCCAGGTCAGCATAAGTTAAAAGAGATCTTGTATGAGGAAGGCTGTAGGTAAACCAAGGCACGTCCTGTTGCCAGATTTTTAACTGTGTGTTTCACTGAAGCTGCTTTATCACAAGGATGCTCTCAGGCAAAACTAAAGCTCCTCCACTCCTCCAACCCCTCTATCATTTCAGTTAAATTCACAGAAACAAAACCGTAAACACTTGGGCATTACAGCATGGGCCTGACAGACTGCACTTGAGAGTCAACTTGCATAGCTAAGAAATGCAATGCATACTACCATGCTTTTTCTGTGCATAAAAGCAGAGCTGAATTTCTTCTAATGAAGTAAGCCTGACTAGCATCAACATTCACTTCAAGTAAGTAAATGGCTTCAGTACTCTCACTTCCACCTGCTGACTTGAGTCTCCCATGAAACAGGTTTGGAGTGTCTTCCTCACCAACAAGATTAACAACTTCAATTTCCATCACTGCCTCTTATATATACTGTGAAGAAATGTTTGGGCCCCATTGTCCTTCTTCCCCAACTCTGGTAAGCACTACAGAAAAGCCACTTGAGATGACGGTTTCTTTAACAACAGTCATTTATGAGTTTTCACTGAATTCAAATTCCAACAGGGTGGGAGAGGATGATAGAAGAAGTCAACACAAGATTGCATTATTTTTTATATTCCATGAACAATACGTATTGCTGAAATACAACAGTGTGCACATTTAGTTTTATGTGAAACATAAGTTGGTATTAATACTCCTATAGCCTTCTGGACATCCTTAAGTTATCCAGCAAGTTTTCAAACTTAAAAACTTAAAGTCTATTTACTTCAACATTTTTACTGCTCAATTTTTTCAGCATTGTAACTGAAAGCTAGAACTCCCAGTGTGACTATGGTTTGGTCCCAGAGAAAATCTGCTCTGGCAGGTCAAGATGCCAAGAATTTGTCTACTATAATATCTCCTTCACTTTCACAAATGAAACCGAGAACTTCTGTTCTTATCAAGAAGTGAATTGGTTTTCCAGTTAGGACAGGCAAAGAGTATGCTCCCAGATAGTCTTGTCTTGCTTTTCCAAATTTTAGAAAAAACTCCACACAATGCATTGTAATTTATGAGTTTGCTCAAGAGTTAACATGTAACACCACAGATAAAGCATTAGATGAGAATAGTCTATGGTGGAGCAAGGTTAAGGTATGATTTCTTCCAGCATAGGGAAATATTTGTGTCCCTCTGAGTTGCTGCCAGCCAATGATCCAACTTCTTCAAGTAAAAAAAAGCAAGACATCACTGCAGGTTTCGGTGTTCAGCAGATTTCTCTGGCTAACTGCAGACTGGGTTATTGTGCCACAGTAAAGAACTATGCATACACAACTATTCCTTTTCCTCAGAAAGTTCAGCCTTGATCTACAGAATGACTTCTCTGGCTGATAGACAGTTACTCAGCTCTGACAAAATGTGGATCACCAGAGAGCCCAGGATGTCCTCACAGACCAGACCAAGTCACAGAGTAACACTGTCATGCTCACTCTTCAGTGCCACATGTGGGTGGTAGGTCTTCCCAGCAGTAAGAGTTAAAAACCAGAAACCAGTCTGTTCAACAAAGTAGTGCTTTTCCTGGTTTTACAAGAAAGAAAAACAGTAATACAAGGTACTGCATTAATCACAACACAGGGTTTTCATCAGTAGTTCTACGGTGTTTTAACCCCTAAGAATAGGAGTGTGAAGTACTGCTCACTTAAGATCCTGCATTGGTGTTTGAAGATCAGACAACAGCAAGTTACAGTATACGACATAAACTACATTAACAGGGACACTCCTGACGAACTGCAAAGTAGCAGTTCTGGCTCAAAATGTTCCTTGAAGCTGTTCTCTACTGCAAGCTAAGAAAATGAAGTTGTTGGAATTCAGCCCATAAACAGCGACTCACTTAGGTTTCTGTATCCTTATAACCTCATACACCTCCCATTTTTAGAAGAAATTAGGTTATTTAGCCAGTCTTCTGGTACCCACCACCTGCAAAGTCCAAGTATTTCTGGAAGTTCCGAGAGCTAAGCAGTACTCAGTTGCAAGATCACAGTTCTACTAGCAAAGCACACAAATTTAACCATACTGAGCACTAAAATAGGTAAAACAGAAAAAGAGTTTGGACTAGATCGAGGTGGTTTCCTAACACATACAAGAATCTTCAGTTCTTCCATGTTTTCACCCCAGTATACTGCTTTCCATTCACCTTGCTTTCAACGGAAATGCCCTTTTTTATTCTTTTTTATTTTACCACAGCCCTGAGGGAGCTGAAGTTGTTTACAGTTTCTTCTGCTCACGTCTCTTAACACCCAGTTTTACTTGTGCAAGAGCAATCCTTCTGACCTTTTTTCTACTTACTAGCACCATGGGATCAGAAAAGCAATCCATAACTGTCAAGGAAACTTCAGAATTAATTATGGTAGTTGCAAGAAAATGGACATAAATGGCAAGTGAAGCTATAAAAAAAGAAATCCCTAACTCTTCACCGAGCACAATCCCAACTGCGTCCTGAACTGCATAAACTAAGTACTAAGCTCACAAATGCTGCTCAGGTAGGCAACTTCAGCTATAATATTTCACTAGTCTGCTTTCTTAAGCAAGACACCTGTTAAATGAAAGGTTCAAGCTAATTGGTCTGGCCACTGACAGACTACATGGAAAAAGCACAACTCATTCCAGGCTCATCTTCCCTGCCTCTCAGGTAAACCTTGTGTCCCACATCAAGCTCTGCGCAGAAGTAAGAGGTGTGCTGGCACAGCACAAAGCTGAACAAGCTACACAACTTCAAGACTTGATGTTCCTTGATTTGGTCCCTTCAGAGCAACATGAGATCTTCCGTAACAGTCCCAAAAGACATGTCTGCACAAACGCTCGCTCTCACCAACCCACAGAACACAAAAGTCTACCCATCTGCTACTGGGTTCACGATCTAGGCCACTAATGCTTACCTCCTAGAGTCATAGTTAAATTTCTGTTTCTTACATTTCCTCCCCCTCATTTGTAAAGATGCACACTTCCCCTGTTTTGAAGCAGGAATCTCAGTGCCTTGCATTACTCAGTTCAAGTGAACACTGCAACGCTCATCTGTTCTAAGAAGGTGCATCCTAACAGCCGTGCTCCCAGAAACTACCACGCATCCGATACCTGTCTTGTCAGGTAATAGCTGCGCCTCGCTTCATGACTCAACCATCCAGTACACCTCGCTGTTTACATCATACTTCTTGAAAGGTTACACCCGTCGGCAACAAAGATACAGCCCGAGGCCATCTATTCGGATCAAAACGTATCTGGCACCGGAGGGAAGGGGGAAGCCCTGGCTCAGGGAAAGCCTTCAGCCAAGCACCCCTGTAACGGGGACCAGCTCCGGACAAGGCGCCGCCCCGACCCCACGCGCGACACGCCGGCCCCCACGCCGCGGAGTACCGGGTCTCACAAGTTGTGCCCACGCAAACTGACCCCGCGCCGCCGCCCCGCCCACGCGGGAGCCCCGGCGGACCGGCCGTCGCCGCAGCTTCCCGGCCCCGGCCGTCACGCCCCGCGGGGCGGTGGGAGGGGTTCACGGCCGGCGGGCCCGAAAACCGTTACTCCGCGGCGCGGCGCCCGGGTGGCGGGGGAGGGGCGTGGCGCCCCGACCCCGCAGCGGGTACTGACGGGACACCGCACTTGGCGCCGCCGGCGCGCGGGGCCCGGCGGCGGCGTTCGCTGCGGCAGCCGCCCGCGGTGCACCCGCGCCACGCGCCGCCCCCCCTGCCCGGCCGAGCCAGCGGCCCCGCGGGCGGAGGGAAACGGGCGAAGCGCCATGCGGGAGCTCCGCGCCCCGGGTCTGGGCGGGGAAGGAGGAGAGCGGAGGGGCTTCCTCCCCCTCACAGCCCTCCGGCCGCCCTGTCACTTGGGTATGATGAAGGCAGGGGCTGGGGGAGGAGCCTCCCGCGGTTCAGGTGGGAAAACAAACACACAAAGGGGCCCTCTCTGGCACCCGCCAGCCCTCGGGTAAGAAGGCGGGCGGGAGGAAACCCACGCCGGGTCCCGGAGCCTCCTGTCAGGCCGGGCGCCTCGGCCCCCTCCTGCCCCTCGCCTCCCTCTAGGCCCGGCGGGACGGGAGTAAACAAAAGCCGGAGCCACAGGACGGCACATGGGTGGGGATGGGGACCTCCGCGCCAGGCCACACAAAGAGGCGAGCCCCCAGAAGGGACGCGCGGGGCGGGAGAAGGGGAAAGCCCCCACCCGTCCCCACCCCGCCGCCCAGGTAGGGGCGTTACCGCCTCACCTGCTTGCCCCGGTAGAAGAGGCGCTGGCGGTCGGGGCTGACGCGGAAGGTCTCCTGGATCTTCTCCCGCAGGCACTCGATCTTGGTAAGGCGGCTGAGGTCGTCGATGGTCTGGGTCTGGGTGCCGTCTATGGTCCGGACTTGGATCCACATGGTGCGCGCCCTCCCCCTGGCTCAGCCAGCCGCGGGGACGGGGAGTAGGTCTGGGGCAGGAGGTCGGAAAGGGGTCCGCTCCCGGGCTGCGCGTCTGCGGCGTGCGGGGGAGAAGGGGAGGGGGCCGGGCGCTTCCCCCGCTCTTTGTTCGGCTCAGTGGGGCAGGATTTTCAAATCCCGCGGAACAGATGCGAGCCTCCCCGCCCGCCGGGCCGCCGTCCTCACTCTGAGGGGCGCGGAGAGGGAAGGAGACCCGAGCCGATGCCCCGCCGCTTCCCGATCGCCGTCGCCGCGAAGCCGCCCGAGGCAGCACAGGGCGAGGCGGAGCCTGGCGGGAACCGCGGCGGCCGGGTCTAACGGGCGCCGACGGGAGCCATCTCTCGACCCCGGGGAGTGTTTACCAGGCGCCGCCGCTCTCACATGGAGGTCACGGCGCCAACGCCGATCTCGCGAGAGCCGCCGGCCTCGGCCGTAAAGAGACAACAACACCGGGGCGGGGGCGGCGAGCGGGCGGCACCACGCCCCCTCCCGCTGCGCCCGGGCCGCCAGCCCTCGCGCCGCATTCGACACGGCGCGAGGCGCCGCCCACACCGCCTGCCAGCCCCGCCCCCGCACCCCGCCTCCCCCCCCCGCCCCGCCCGCGCGGTTTCCCGCTGACGGCTGGCGCGAGGCCTGCGGGGGGAGGGGTTGGCGCGCGCTGGGGAAGCGGCCGTTAACGTGTCCATGGCGGCCGGGCGGGACGGTCTCCCCGGCTCCCTCACGGGGCAGGCGCCGCTGGCCTCTGGGCCCCGCAGGGCCTGTGGCCTAGCCCGGCTCGGGGACTGGCGGGCCTGAAAGTGGCCAGGCATTCACAGGCAGCCAGGGGGACGGTGTCCGCCAGCGGAACCCAGGCCCCAGCGTTTCCGAAGGCGTAAAATCTCGACCCGGCCAGATTTAGCTCTACCTAAAATACACAGACGAAGTCTGGCTGCGCCTGCTAACGTTAGCTGGGTGAAAGAACGGGCCGGGACAAGAAAAGGCAAGGCTCATTTATCCTTCAAATCTGATGTGAGCTTGACTTTACGTATTTTTCTAAATCGGGTAATTCTGCAGATTAATAACAGAAAAACCTGGATTTACCTGCACAGCCACTTGGCCACTCCCTCACCGCAGGGTGGGGAAGACAAGAAGGGCAAAAGCAAGAAAACGTGGGTCAAGATGGAGGCAGTTTAATAGGTAAAGCGAAAGCTGTGCACACAAGCAAAGCAAAATAAGAAACTAATTAAGTACTTCACATTGTCAGGCAGATGTCTAGCCATTCCCAGGAAGGCAGAGCTTCATCATGCATAAAGGTTACCTAGGAAGACAAACGCCATCACTCTGAACATCCCACCCTTCGTCCTTCTTCCCCCAGGTTTTATTGCTGAGCAAGACATCGTATGGTTTGGGGTATCACTGGGGTCAACTGTCCCAGCTGGGTCCCGTCCAGGTTTCTTGCACGCCACCACTGGCGGGGTGATGTGAAACACTGGTACATCCCTGATCCTGATCCTGTGTAAGCACTGTTCAGCAATAGCTAAAACATCCCTGTGTCAGCAACACCATTTCAGTCACAAATCGAAAACACAGCACCATACCAGCTGCTATGAAGAAAATTCACTCCGTCTCAGCCTATACCAGCACACATGAATGCTGGGGAAAATACTATCAAAATGTATCCGGTACAGGGCTCACTGGAAACCAGGAGCTGCAATAACAGATGCCTTTGGGAGGAATTCTAGCAGGTTTATTGTCTAAGACTTTGGCAGCTGGATTAAAATATGGATTTACAAGATCCAGGTGACATCTCTGTACTTTTGTGGCTTTTTTGTACCAGGTGTGGTAAATATCAGTGGTAGGGTGTTGAGTCAGGGGAAAAAACAGATCACAACCACCATTACTAGAACACCGTTTATTCATTAGGCTGTTATTATTGATAGCAGATAGCTGTTTGCATCCTACAATTACTGCCTCACACAGTGCACACAGTCACAGTCACCCAGCTGGAGCAGTAGTGGAGAGGCCAACCCCAGGAGTTCAGTCGGCAGCAGGGGCTGGTACCCCCGCCCCAGGGGCTCCAGGCAGCTGTGCACAGTCACACACAGGGTCCCTCGTTTCAGCAGGTGTGCTTACACACACTGCCCTGGCGTCTTTGTCCACATTCAGCAGCCACTGCCTTCTTGGATGCGGTGTGGGTTACGTGACCCGTCACGGGTGCCAGTGTGTGCTGGAGGCCTGTGCAGGTTCAGCAGCTCCTCGGTACCCTGAGCTTACCGATTTTTGATCCAAGACCACTATGAGTTCCTGTGATGCTTTCATATGCTGTCCCCCAACATGTATTTTTCCTCTCTTCACCCTGCGGTTGGTAACAATTTCTCAATCCACACACAGAAGCACCTCTAGAGCCCACTTGCACAAACACAGCTTTTATGATTCACTATGGTAGCAAAGATCCCCATATTTTACTTTCAGGTCTGAGAATTCCCACTACAGTTTTGAGTTACTTAAAGCTTGATTTTAGGGTATTGAGCATGTGCAAAGGCAGCTGAACAATTAAAAGTTTCTTAGTTATTCTGCAAATCTCTTCCTTTCCTCTTCATCCTTGCTAATCTATGTCTGCTCTTGTGATAGCACACAACTTTCTTTACTGCCGCTGTCATAGCATGTCACCAAATTGCCATTTACATAACTACAGAGTTTGATTTTCAGTTTGTTGGTGGTAACACAGTCTCAGGCTCAAAGGCCTTTCATGCCCCTTTGGTCCCAGCCTGCTTGGGTTCACTGGAACATTCAATGATTATTTAACACAGAGGAGTACAGTAAGAATAGCCCTATCTGAAAAAAAAAAAAAAAGGATAAATCAAGCTGTCTTTAGCTTTAACTTAGTTACATTCCACCTCTACAGTAAAAGGAGCAGAGTCTCATTATAATCCCATTTGTAGCATACAGCCTTTCTATTGAAGCAGGCAGTAAAATGTCCCTTGTCTTTTGCAGTGGGGTAAAAAGGTCTGAAAGTTTGAGATGGGATATGTTTCACCACATTAGGGAGAATAGCATCAATCTGTGCTAGGGAGACTCTGTGGAAAGTGCAGGATGGAATTCCTAGAACAGAAGACATTTTTTGATACAAAGTGAAAGAGGATCAGTTTATTACAACACTGTATCTGCAAATTCATGGTGTAGCTGGGGTTGTGAAGAAAGGCAGGCCAGGTTTCTGGCAGAGGAGTTACTGATTAGAAAGAGCACTTTGCTATGGAGTGAATATAGGTGGCCTGTTTCATAATGTGCAGTATGGACTGGAGGCTAGAATATAAAGCAAAAAAAAAGTGTGTCAGAATTCTCAACTGGGAGTCTGTAAGAGTATGTGAAAAGGAGCAGTTATTGAGGTTAGAGGAAAAGAAAGCTGGTTATTTAGAAAGTAGCACCCTCTTTGGAACATGGCTATGGTGATGAGGAAATTCGGTAATGCTAAAGGAGAAACTGGCTGAGCAGCGCAGTATGCATGATGGGCTGGGGTGACAGTAACAGAAGAATTATTAGAATGAGCAGGACAGAGAGGAAAGGAGTCGAGAATATGAAAGTAAAACATGGGAGTAGTGAGGAAAGTGCAAAGATCTAATTGGAGGCCAAACCAGAAATTAGTGACAAAAAAGCATGAAGAGGAAAATGGGAAAGATTTGAGGAGATAAGGCCACACTAGTTTTCTTAGAAGAAAACTATACTACAAGAATAAGAAATTACATGAAAATTAAATATATTGAGAATGATGTAATGGGAAGCATGAGTTTGTTTTGAAGTTAAGAGATTTTTTTATGATGAAATGTTCAAAAGCAAACCATGATGCAAATTGGGGTTTTTTTGTGAGGTAAAATAGTCAAACGTTTAAAATTATGGGGTGAAATATGGGAGCTATTAGAACAGGGCCTTTGCATGTGTAAGCATTTTCATAATTTTCCATGGGGAGGTTGCTTTAACATGTAAATAAAGGTAATTATTTGCTTGAGATTGTGTTTGTTCTGATATGAAAAATTCTGTCTGAATTCTGAAATACTTTGGAGATTGTCTTATGTATTTTATGTTTGTCAGTAGGAGACCTCTTGACTGAATGGCCTTAATGTGGATGAAGTCATGAGCATAGACAGAAGAAGCCAGAGATGAGCTTGACGAAGAGACGAATGTCAGGAGGGGGTGGAAGAATGGAAGTGCAATACAAAGCAGAGGAAGCAGAAAGAAACCAGCAGAAGAGTGAAACGCGTGCCACTGAGTTTCACGGAGGAGCTGTGGAAGAGGAGCAGCAAGTCAGGAAGGGAAAAGACAGAAAATCTTTTTACAGGTTTATTTTTCTAATAAGCTTTACACCCAAGAGCCTTTTAATGACTTGTAGGCAGTTTAATAACCTATGTGGATGTTCCATTACTGTTTTGCTCAGATGTGCTGATGTGCCTTCCAGGGAAGAGGAAGAGAAGAAAGAAATTTTAATTGTCCATCAACCAAACTTAGGGAAATGTGTCACTTAATTCCTGTGAAGTCAATGTGACTGTTCCAGTGTAAACATATTGGGAGAGACAACCAGGCTGGCTGACTTAATTAACCTTATATAAACTTGATGAAGAGAGAAAAAGCAAATGCAGTATAGTTGTTGCAGGTAATGCAGCAAGCATGCATAAGAATGGTATCCTACATGTAGAGCTGACTGTTCTTTCTGTCATATAAGGTGAGTTACAAAAGCCAGCGAAGCCATGACAGTAAGAGTTCATAACATAAGTGGTTTTATTTGATTATGGTAGGAACAGAACTGCTAAGAGCTCTGCCTTATTAAGGATGATATATGTAGCAACATTTCTTCTGCCAGAAGGGTTCATAGAGTCATAGAATCCTAGGTGGGAAGGGACCTCAAGGATCACCTGGTCTAACCTTTCTAGGTAACAGCACAATCTAGACAAGATGGCCCAGCACCCTGTCCAGCTGGTCTTAAAAGTGTCCAATGTGGCAGCGTCAACTGCTTCCCTGGGGAGATTATTCCAGTGGCTGACTGTTCTCATTGTGAAAAATTTGCCTCTCATGTCCAGTTGGAATCTCCCCAAGAGCAACTTGTGTCCATTTCCCGTTGTCCTCTCCATGTTACTCCTTGTAAAAACGGAGTCTCCATCTTCCTTAGGTACTGGTACGTGGTAATGAGATCCTCTCTAAGCCTCCTTTTCTCAAGGCTGAACAAACCTGTTCTCTCAGCCTATCCTCACATGGCAGTCTTCTCAGTCCTTTGGTCATCTTGGTGGCCCTTCTCTGGACCCCCTCCAGCCTGTCCACATTTTTTTTGTATAGTGGGGACCAGAACTGTACACAGTATTGAGGTGTTAGAAAGTGTGGGTTCTGTGGCAGCTGGAATGAGAAGAGACTTATGCCACACAGGTAAGAGTTCAGAGCAGCAGGGCAGTGAGTGTTTTGCCCTGACTAGGAAGTAACACAAGTCCATTTTTATTTACGGTGAGAAAAGTCCCTGTCCTGAGGACCATACAGCCCAGAGCAGATGCTGCCTGTTTCTTTAATACATTGTACCTGTTCATGGAGTGATGTACTTAAAGCTCAGTGGAGTAAAGTGAACCTTATATTATTCTTTATATAATCTGTACTTATATAATTTTATACAATTTCTGTGGTGAAAAAGGTAAAAAGAAGTAAATATAAGGATACTGCATCATTCTAATAATCCCCAACCACAGCTAAGTTAAAGTCCACATTGTTTCCTCGTGTAATTCTGCTGATTCTAGCAAAGTTGCTCTAAGAATTAATTTATCTCACTATATGCTTTTGTCTTTTAAAAACTAGCTCATTCATATATTACCAAGGTTATCATCCTTAATTATTTCAGATGTCAATAATCCTTACCATGAAAAGTAACACTTCATGAGATTACAGCCTCTTCTCTGCATATGATTTAAGATTTTTTCTTAGTTTGAATTGTTCGTTTCAATTTAGGTATCAATATGATATATTACAACATGTAAGAGCAGTTGATATTTTTATGGAAATGCAATTATTTTATCAAGGATTATTGTATTAAAATTGTGTTTCCAATACTACATTACATTTTCTTTCAAGTTTTTATTTATAAATTCTGTGGTATTATGTCCAGGTCTAGCCATATTGCATTCTCTACAGGCATCCTTCTATGAAGATGCTTAACTTAAGAGCAAAACTATGGTGTTGAATATAGTAGTAGTATAGTTTATAGTTATAATATAGAGAAATACTTTATGTGTATGATAAAACTAGTCTACTATAGCAAGGCAGATAAATGTTAGATTATTTAATAGCTACTTGAGAAATTTAAATGCCAAGTAATGCTACTGATGTTTAGTTGGTCAACTGGGAGTTTTGAGGTATTAAGGATGAATTCATAACTCATCATGTAAGCATAGAAGTTAGAAAATCAAGAGTAGACCTGGTCAAAAATACTCATGTTTTGTTATGTAGAAGGAAAGAGGCATATCTAATTTATGTCCTGTTGTCCATTCTTTCTCTGATGCAGAAGTGGCAGTCCCTGTAAGTTTGAGCCTCTATTATTTTTGAGAGGATATGAAAAGATGACATATATGGAGCCATTTAATGCTTTCTGGAGTACCATTGTCTTCCATGCATGTGTGTATTTCTCTGTAAAAGAGTGGTGTAAACACAGTCTTATAACCTTGAGTCATATCCAGTCCTCAAAATTTGACTTAATTACAAGGAAAAGCACCAAAGCCTTGGGTTTTTTCAGAAGTTTGTGTTTTCTGCCCATGGTTTTAGACTTGTGATATTTTTTTCTTACACTTCTTAATGATATTTTCTTAAATTTTTCTCAGCATGACAGAGTACTTTCTGAAGTTAGAAAATTTTTCAAAGGAAAAAAAGAAACCTTTTCTGAAGCTATAGACTTCAATGTGGTAGGCTTGGAGTTAGGATAAATAGGTTTTCTTGTTTCCAAATAGTGTCACTCTATTGTCAGTGAGAATTAAAGCTTTTTAAATTTGTTGCAGCTGCTTGTATGAGATGGCTCAGGCTATCAAAATAAATAATTAAGTATGATAGCAATTAATAGAGTCCTGATGTGACTAGAACTTGAACTTACTGTTAGCTACTGCTGAATTGCAGGATTTATAAAAAAACATTCATTTTCTTTATAATCCCATCTTTCTATTTCCATCTGAACTTGTATGAGTCACATAATCAATTTTTGTTGCTCTACTGCATTTTTTGCTTTAGGTAAGCATGCTGTGGTACCAGCAGGGTACGTGCCACTCTTGTTGGCATTGCACAAGTAGAGGAAATGCTGTTGTGACATCATAACTGAATCTGGAGCATTAGCAACTAGAAGCAACTCATGTAAAACTCATAAAAGTAGAGTGAATCAAGTTTTCCACTGGTTTTACTTGAACTTTTCCAGCAAATCATGAATTAGGCTATTGTGACAGAACTCCTCTAGTAATTTCAAAGGAAAATTTGTATTGCATCTGAACCAAGCTTTGTAGAAAAGCCCATTTCAAATCAGAGCATTTATAAAGCTGCCTTGACTTAGAATTTGATAAAATTACTCCTTGAAAACCAATGGAGTGTTTGTATTTGTCGTGGTTTAACCCGGCTGGCAGCTAAGCACCACGCAGCCGCTCGCTCACTCCTCCCCCCCACCAGTGGGATGGGGGAGAGAATCAGGAAGAAAATAAGAGGTTAGAGACGAGGACAGTATTGAATTTTCAGAAGTGGCAAATCTATAGTTCATCTCCTTTCATTTCAGTAAGGTTGGATTCATGAAGTAGAAGAACTTTACACCTAGATTTATTATATATGGGAATATATAGAATGGCAGGGGTTTCAGCTTCAGTTTCCCAATTGTTTTAAAAGATCACACCAAATCTTTAGTTTAGATCAAAGAACTACATCCTGCAAAATTGAAGGGAACTGATCACTCTAAAGCCTTTTATGGTCTCCTTTGTGTTTCTGAAATCTCTAGGTCTGCCATTCAACTCTTGTGTAGTCAATAAAAAAAAATCACCTTCAACACTCTGTGAGGAATTGTATTTTAGTTAGTGAGTTGGCTGAAATGTGGAAATGTATTTCTGTGTTGAGAGTATGTGAAAAATAATCAATCACTGAGAATTTTTACTGCAAAATAATAAACCTTCGAAAAGAGGCTAACAGTAGAAATATCAAGGTAAATGTAATCATCTGGCTATTGTGATATCCAATGCTAATGTTATTTTTCAACAAAGTTTAAGAATGCATTTGGAGTAAGCTATAGCAGACTTCTTGCACAATTACTGTTTTATCCATGTAACAGGGGATCCCTGCATTCTTCTGCACTCCCAGTAACGCAGAGAAAAGTGTGCTTAACCAGTTCTGGGGATAACTTTTAAAGGAACAAATTGGGAAAAAAAATCTCTTCAGGGTTTATATTAACCAATATAGATGTGTGGAAGCCTTGTCACTCACACCCCTCAGGAAAATTTCCAAAGTTTGGGAAGGCATATTTTTACCACATAATTATTAATTTTTCTACTAGAGCTATTTTTTCACACGTGCAAAAGGACTCAAATGGCGACCACATTTGTACAAATGTCATATGAAACTTTATCTAAAATACTGTTTAGTGTTGTCAGGACAGCTTAGTTTAACTAGGAATAGGTAAAGAAAACTGCTTCTAAGGTAATCTACAGAATAGAGTACCTGTCTTAGAAGATTAGAAGGGTAGACTTGTTCAGGGCTAAACACAACAGGGGAACAAAATGAGAAAATAGTAACTGTGTGAGTTCAGGCACAGTGTTCCACAAGGAGGAATTAAAGCTTCAGAGAACTTTTGTGTCATTTTTAGGCTGGCAGCTAAAACTTGGTTTCTAATGAGCAGAAGTTGAGGGGTAAAGAGAGGTCTTTATTTTTAGATTTTCATATAGCAGTAGTATTCTGTATGCTTTTTAACATCTCTACCTTGCTGAGATATGTGAGATAATTTTGTATGGAAGATAACTGCATGACTGATGGCTTTGCTATGTCAAACTGGATCAGCTAACTCTGTAGATAATCCAGAAAATTAAACTAGACTCAGAATCCCATCATTTCTTTGTGGCAAAACACTCCCCACTGACTTTTGTTTAATTTCCAGTTTGAATTTGAAGTGCCACTCTTCCTTTAAAAATCTTCAGATAGGCTGGAGCCTTACTGCCTAAGATACCACCATTTCTCGGTGACATTATTACTGTAGCACTCAAGCTGTCCCATGATTGCACTATAACCCTACCTCATCAATTGAGAGCATTTCAGATTCCAGTTCTTCTCCATACTTGACGTGATGGCACCATGTTTAACCCAACTCAGCAATTCCTTGTGGGTCCTCGTATGACTGTAGGTCAACAGAGTCTGATCTACCAAAACAAGAATCTTAACCCTAATTCTTGTAACAGTTCCCAATAAGACAGCACTAACCCTAGCTCATCAGTCCTAAACCTTCCTCCTAGATTAATGTAACTATAATCCTAGTACATGAAACTCTGCAAGTGCAAACACTAGCAATACCACATGTCAAGAAACCACTTTCAGGCCTAAGCCTAGGCCTAACGATGTGTCTCAATAATTTATAAATATGTAAGGAGCCAAGGTTAGTATGGATCACATCAGTCTAATTCTAGGCCTTTCACAAACTCAACAATGCCTGCTAATCCTCCCTGAAACCCTAGCCCAGCAGAGCCAGCTTCCAGCCTGACCTAGCCTTTCACCCGTAGCAGACCTGGCCTTTAGTGTAGAACATCGCTGCTTGATACTCTTATTTCCAAGCTGAAATGCTAACCTCATTTTTCTGCCTTTAATTGCTTCTTATGTGTCTGTTAACCTAGGACTAAAGGTTATGGTTTTTCAGTTACATTAATGCCTATCTTTGCCTCTGAAAATTAGTGCTGTTCTGAAAAAAAAGCTGGACCTGCTCGACCCAATCAAAAACCAAGGGTAATGTTGATATCTCTCAAGATACGCTTTCAACATGTTTCAACATGAGTTTACTCAGAAACAAGCAAATACTTGAAAAATCAAGCACTGATTATTTAATCCTATTTGTCTAGCAGCTTAAAAGTGTGAAAAGTGCAAAAAAGAAAAAAATTCCGGGTATTTATATCTTAATTATAAAAATATATATTTATGAAAGCTGAAGCAATTAGTCCTCATTAGGGAGCACATGTTTGACATTATTTTTTTAAAGTACAGCTGGTTTTTTAGTTGCATAATAAAATATATTAAGTTTGATCTCCTGAAAATATATTAATTAATAAGGGTGTATTTGTCCTCATGTCAGATTATTAATTAAATGTCAGAGAGAAAAGTACTTCAAAGCCAAAACTGTGTTTGCCAAGGCCAGATTTTTTTTTTCTCAGCATCAGAAACTCCAGAAAATATAAGTTAGCAAAAGAACTAGAATGTCTTTCATAATCAATTTGTCACTACTGTATATTGATTCTGTATAAAGAAATAAACAGCAATCAAAATGAAGAGGATGTGTACTAAAAAAAGACCACGTGCTGCAAACACGTAAGTAACATAAGGTCTGTTGAACTACAGTATGCCTATGTGTTTGCAGAATCACAGAACCATAGCATGGTTTGGGTTGGAAGAGACCTTTAACGGTCATCTGGACCAGCCCCCTTGCAGTGAGTAGGGACATCTTCAACTCCATCAGGTTGCTCAGACCCCCGTCCAGTCTGGCCTTGAATGTTTGCTGGGATGGGGCATCTATAGCCCCTCTGAGCAATCTGTGCCAGTGTTTCACCACCCTTATTGTAAAAAAAATTCTTCCTTATATGCAGTCTAAATCTACCCTCCTTTAATTTAAAACCATTACCCTTTCTCCTATTGCAACATGGCCCTGCTAAAAAGTTTGTCCCCATCTTTCTTATAAGCCCCCTTTAAGTACTGAAAGGCTGCAATCAGGTCTCCCCGCAGCCTTCTCTTCTCCAGGTTGAACAAGCCCAACTCTCTCAGCCTGTCCTCACAGGAGAGATGTTCCAGCCCTTGGATCATTTCTGTGTCCCTCCTCCAGAACCACTCCAACAGTTTCATGTCCTTCTTGGGCTGAGGGCCCCAGAGCTGGATGCAGTGCTCCAGGTGGGGTCTCTCTGCAGAGTAGAGGGGCAGAACCAACTCCCTCAACCCACTGGCCACACTGCTTTTGATGCAGCCCAGGGTATGGTTGGCCTTCTGGGCTGCAAATGTTTAGCTGTGTTTAGCTGCAAATACTAGTTATCTAAAAACTAACAGATTGTAAAATTGTAAAGAAGATTACTATCTATTTTACCTCTTGAAAAGCTTTATAATGTTATCAAGTAGTTTTCAGTGGCAATAGCATTTTATCTTTTTAGAAATATTTCTATTCCTAACTACCCATCAGAGAAGTGATTCATGAACTATGCACAACCCAAACCAGCAATGTGCAAGGCATTTCTAAACGATTCACATTTGGTCCTCATTACACAGAAAATGCAGAACATTCTTGTCCTTTGTGGCTATCCCAGGGGCCTATGAGAAAGTTGGAGGGCTTTCTTGTGCCAATAATTCACTGGAATCACTGAACAGCACAAAATTTTCTGGTTACAACAGCTAGACCTTTGTAATGATGGGTAGGGTAAGTGGAAGTAACCTCACAGCAGTGCCAGACCTAGCACTTCTGGAGCTGAATGTAGACCTCTAAGTGAAACATTTAAGTGAACTGCACATCATGTGCTAAAATTAGATGCCCGAGAAGGACATCCAAAACAGGCAGCATGATGAGTAAGGAGCTATTTAAATTCAGTATGGACAGTTTGTCTCTACCTAGATCTGGAAGGACAGAAACAATAAGGAAAATCTTAACTTCTGTTTTGCAGAAAATACTAACAGCTCGAACAGCTTATTCTGGATCCCCACTTAGTTACAGGAACCATCTTCTGAAAACAAAGGCTTATTTAATTTCTTTCAAAGATGTGGACAAAGTTCACTTTTTTAACAAAAAAAATCAAGGATATATTAGGATGGCAAGGGATGCTATTGTTACCGATTCCATTCTTCTAAGCTATCCTTTGCAAGATGAAGTTTCCTCCAACATAATGAGTTTTTACATCTGTATATATGTGTAGGTATTTTATTACCAATTTGTTGTACCCAAGTTACAGACCAGTTTGAATCTCCCTCATCTAGTTGCACAAATTCTGCAGTTGTGAGCCAAAGAACAAACCTTATATGCAAAGCCAAGAATCTACTGTTTGTCTAAGTAAAATCTTAATATTCCAAGTAAATTCTTAATCAATAATTAATATTAGCCCATTTAAATGTATATCACCACTTATAGTTCAGACTATGTACTGTTAAAACTGATATATCTACCCCTTTCTTTGACTGGATGCCAACCTTTCCACTGACCGTCTGAGTATGAAACATTAATGGCTTGAGTCTGGGGGCTGCATCTCGAGTCCGTCACTGAGAGGAGCATGGTACTGATGGTGGGGTTTCTTCCTCCTCCATGCTAGCAGGAGTAAAATATTGCTGATGATGATTTCTTTCTCTTCACTGTAAGCCCTGTTTGGAATCACTGTGGTATGCTTGTTAACATATTTTACACATTGCTCTTTCTTCATCAGACCGCAAGTCCAGAGTAGATCAAAATGTACTGTATGAGGTGGTTTATATTTGTTGGATACTTGGTCTTTGTTCTGTTACCACTAAGACTGGTTTTACCCAACTCCATGACTTGCACTCCTTTAATAACCAGTAACAGACTGGTGAGTTGCTTATAACCTGAGGACCCCACTATCATTCTGTACCTAGGCCTCTGCTATCATCTGATTTCTTTAGCCCTTAATGCTGTGTTTTATTATAGGTCATAGATATTTCATTCTACAGAAAATAATTACTTCCTCTTGCCATTTGTTAGTTCCAAAAGGCAATGATTTGTAACAGTAGGCTACAACTTGACTGTGACAGTAGGCATTACAACACACAGCAGCTCAATGCTAAGCAAAAGGTAAAGTATAATACAATAATAGGTAATAGTCATCTAGGTAAAGTATTATGCAATAATAGGTAATAGTTACCTATTACCTAGTACTAGATAATTACCAAAAGAGTTAGATAATTGCTCATAGAACAAAACAAACAAAAGGAGAACTCCAGGTAGGCCAAAATAAATCCAGGCAAGTCCTAAGGCTTGTGTTGTTCACTTAACACAAAGTCTGTGTCCTATTATAAGCACTTGCATGCCACATTTACTGGGCTTTAAGGCTACAACTTTAATATAACTGCAAGCTAAGAAAAGCACAGGAAAACACTGCATATGAATTAGAGTAATGTTTGCAGTTGCTGAAACTAGTATCAGTATTAGCTGAGCTTGCAGACCTCGTTTTCAGATACATGTTTTCAGCTGAGAGTCAGGAGGAGGGAGGTTCCTCTGCCAGGTCCATGGTATACTAACACTCCAGTGGCCGTGCAAATTAAATTGGGGATTGTCTTTGTCTGAAATAGAAATATAATTGTACCATATGTCTTAAATATTTAAGTATTCCAGTGACAGGACATGTGGGAATGGCTCAAAGCTGCATCTGGGGAGGTTCAGACTAGATATTAGGAAACAATTCTTTGCCAAGAAGGTGGACAAACAATGGAAGAGGCTTTCTAGAGGGGTGGTTGATGGCCCAAGCCTGTAATTGTTTAAGAGTTATTTGGACAATGCTTTTAACAACAGGCATTAATTTTTGGTCATCCCTGAAGTGGTCAGGCAGTTGGGCTACATGATCATTGCAGGTCCCTTCCAACTGGAACATTTCTATTCTATTCTATTCTATTCTATTCTATTCTATTCTATTCTATTCTATTCTATTCTGTTCCGTTCCATTGCATTCCATTTACGGGATATTACTATGCCCACCATGACAGACCAATTTAAAAAAAATCTGTGAGAGAGAAGCCATCTGTTTTGTTAACTGATGGCTATTCTGATGATTGCTTGCACACAAGGTCTCTGTAGAGCCGCAACAGACCCAGCGCTGTGAAAGCATAGAATAGGTGTAGTGTAGTTCAATTGACCTTACACTACTTAGAAATGTCTCAACTACAAGTGCAAGTATCGTATCAGCCTCTTGCAGTAAGATATATATTGAAGCCTTTTAGGAGAACAAGCACATTATTCCAGACAGAGAGAATAATATATATATGCATGCTTGGTCCCATGTCTTGCATCCCATTCCTGGACCTCCTCTGCTTCTATTCTGCCTGTGAGCCTCTGGAACTTAGTCCTGATTTATTCTAAAGACTGCCTATTCCACACTGGAAAATAAAGGATTTTATATCATGCAAGAATCAAGTGTTGCCACTGCTGCTCCAGCTGTTCTGTATGTGTGTAGATAAAGACATTGCCTGAATTTGTATCCAATATGCATTGACACTACTGTAGGCAAGTAGACAAGATTTTGCCTCTGTTTATGTTATAATAACATTGATTTTCTGTTTCCATCTTCAGTTATCTTATTTCATTCTGTAACTAATCTCTTCTGTTAAAGAAGGAGCTATAAACTAGGCTCAGCCTAACTCGGCAGCTAAGCTGGCTATTCAGAGAGCTCTTCTCATTTTTTGCAGAATCTGGCAGTTTGCAATAAATAGGTTGAAGTTTTATTTAACTACAGTCCCCATCTAAGTACAATAAGGTATCACTTCCTAAAGACAACATAAAACAGTTCTTCCAGTTAATTGACCTGGTATAGGTGATTGTGATTTTGGTTTGCAGTGATGGCATTCTGAGCATTTATATGTCCAGTGTGGTATGAAACTATCAGCCTTCTGTACAGCATGGCTGCCATCCTTTATATCTGAAGAAAAAGTACATTTTTTATGTCCTCACGGTACACACACTTACACTTTCATTACATTCAACACATAGAGAGTGACACAGTCAACATATCAGATAGTAACTATAATGTATTGAAACAAATAAGACTGAAAAAAGTAGTGTAAAGGTTGAATGCTATAGCGACATTACAATATTCAGTAAAATAGTTCTTGGGCATCAGTGTTTTATATGAGTAAGGGATGTAAGATGGTTTCCCAAGAGGATGGGTCTGTAACTGGTGACAGAATCAGCCCATTATCTCCATTATTTTTATGATGCCTCTATTTTAAAATCTTGTTTAGTTGTCTGGCATTTAAGGGAATTAGCTGAGACAAAAAGGAAGACTTAAGTTATTTCATACTGCTCTATGGGATGTAGACGAGAAATCAAAGACATTTTAGGATTTGTTTCGGAGATACTCAGGAATTTAATGACTCATATAGGTGATTTTATCAGGTAATAGAGTTTACAATAAAATGTCATTAGGAATACTGCTAACAATGCAATCAAATGGAAAACCAGAGAAATAAAAAAGTCTTTGGCTTTTCAACACAGGATGTGAATTTGTGTTACGCTTTACCCACTATAACTGTGTATTGGGTCGAGCAGCATAGGGATGTGCTTTCTATTGGTATGTAGAAAGAGGTTGATAACACACCGATGTTTTGGCTACTGCTGAACAGTGCTTGAAGAGCATCACGGCTGTGCCTCCAATATTCCCCCCCACCCCCCCCAGTAGGCTGGATGGGGGCAAGATCTTGGGA
>BOSO01007026.1:0-21364 GCA_018403395.1 Gorsachius goisagi
TCCTGCGGTCCCTTCCAACCCTTGTGATTCTGTGATCCTCTCCATCGGAACTGCAGCGGAGCCTCAGGCAGAATGTACAGCGCTGCCTTGGCATGCAGCCAGGACACCACACCTCACAGCCTTGTCTAGGAATTGGACTGAGAAGCCCCAACAGTTGTGACTGGCCAGCATGTTGCATCCCAGCTCCACCCAGAGCCTGGAGCCTCTGCTGCTGCAGTGCCCACACAAGGAGCACTGCCGGGGTTCCTGAGCACCGGTCTCCCCCAGCTAAGCACACCCGGGTGCCCAGCTTGTGAGGTCAGAGCAATTGCGGAGTGACGGCGACAAAGCCCCAGGCCACCTGTGCACGTGCTGTGAGCACATGCCAGCATGGCACTCAGATAGCAATGGCCAGCGCTTTATCATGGATGGAGAGGCATGAAAGCATCTTGTATGAGAACTTTGGGTATCAGCCGTCAGGTGGACTTGAGTTAAAGGAGCAATTCAAAGGGGTCACAATGGTCCTCAAGAAATAAGGACACCTGTGTATCATCAAGGACGAAAACAAGAGCACTGGGTGTTGTTGGCATCTCCGGAATAGCACTTCCACAAAGACAAACCATCACATGGTACTTTACAAGTTGTTCTTCAGCACCTCTCTATAGTCTTTGCAACCTGGAAAGGCAAAGAGGCCCAACGGCTACAGAGGAACAAGATGGGGAGCTCTGAGGCTGCCAAGCACCCTTTCCACTTGACAAAGAGATCCCTGATGCCAAGAGAAGGATTCAGTGGGGTTAGGCAACAAGCATACCAAAACACAGATACAGGATGAAAAGCAACAGCACTAAGAGAAAGTAGCTTCAAGAGTTCCACAGCACAAATTAGTTCGAAGGCAAAAACTGCAGCAGGGCGCAGGACTCAGTGCCTGTCTGGGGTGGCTCACTCCGCTGGCGTTGGGGTTTCCCCAGTGACAGCTCTGGCCACACCGCACGCACACATCAATAGCACAAGAAGCCACCAGAGTCCAGAGTGCTTTCTCTCATGATCTGTTTGTTCATTTTGCAACTCAGTCTTCTGGCTTTGTACGTGACCACTACAAGCCCTGCTAGGCCTGCGAGATGAGAGCAGTTTGGGATCAAAGGCCAAAGGACTGACCAAACCTTAGAGGTCAAAAGTATGGGCTGCACTGGGTGTCAGCAGATGTGCTGGGTGGCCAAGCCAGCAAATGTCATCGAGGAGAAAAGGAACTTAAATGAGAGCCTGAAGCCCCACCACTGCTCTCTCTGGGCACACCCGTTGTCACCTTGTGGCACCTTTGCACTCCAAAGTCGTTGGTCACAGAGGACAAACCAAGAGACAGGCACAGAGACACTCCTCTAGGAGCAGGAAAAGAGGGCACCAAGCTCGCAGAAATCGAGTGCCAACCTGCACCCTTCCTTCACTGTGAAGATTCACCTGAGCAAGCACCACGTCCGTTCCTGCCATGCAAGGGCCAGATATGCACACAGTTCATCACGGGCACAGGTACACAAAGGGTTTAGGGCTCTTACCAGGGCTGTGAAATATTCTCCACACTCACCCAGAGGTAGCCCAGGTCTGCTAGCCCAGCAGCATAACATGCTTGCCCCGGCCAAACAAGACAAGCTCAAGCCTGCTTACCACAAGCATCTGCAGCGTGCTGGGTCGTTAGCCTGCGACGTGGAGCCTGCTGAAAGCTCCTACGTGCCAGGCATGGCAGGGTGGAGGAGGCTCAGAGACTGGAGCAGAGTGACTTGAATGCATAAAAGCAATGGAAAGTGGTGGGATGACATGTGGTTCACAGTCCCTGCCTTTGAGGTGAAACCCTGTGCCTCTGTAAGGGAGGCATCTTTTCCTGGCAAGCAGCCTAACTCTTGCGCAGATCCTCAGGACAACAGCTCTCAATTTTACCCCTCCTAGCTGTAGAGGGCTCTGTTTTACCCCTGAACTCTCTGATTTCTCTTGAAACCAACTGTCCTTTCTGTTAGCATCATGTGCATTGGGGCAGGGCTTCTAGTAGAAGATAGTTTGTGTTATTTAAAACATGGAATTTCACAAAATGGACTTCAAACAGCCCAGACAAAAAGGCAGATGACATATTTGCTACAAATTCCAAAGAGAGAAAACTACATCTCTTTCTTTTATGGCAACAGAGAAACCTGAAAGAGACATTAACAGCTCCTTTAACCACGGTTACAGAAGATGTCATTCTCCTTTCCTGAAATGGATGAACACGTCAGTAGTTGGCCCTCAAACTGAATTACAGCTGCTCTATACTGGATTTCAAACCGGACTGAACAAAGCCTGTGTTCCCTTTTGTTGTTGCTGTAGCAAAAGCCTAACGACCAGGGCTGCTCCTCCGGGCACAGGAATTTGCTCTGTATAAAGGGTTATAAACCAGCCCAGGTTCAGCTCCCCCAAAGAGAATGCAGCCAGAGGTGAACTAGGCAGCCCAACCTGCCCCTGGCCTGCGGGGATGCTGCAACCCCAGGGCGCTTTCCCAGCTTTTACTTTGGTGGCTTTGGAAAGGGAGTATTTTACCCTGAGCCATGAAGAAGCTACTCTATTTCTACAAGTAAAATGGCAGAACATTATAGCAACTCCTGTTTACCTGCTCCTGCCTGTGTTTTAGGGGAGTACGAGTCACCCCAGCCGCTGCACCAGGGCCTTTGCAGTGTAACAAGCTCCCTACGGCACCATGCGACGAAGAGGGCAGTGAATCAGGGGGCACACGGAGTAGCTGCAGCCAGCAGGGATTCCCATGTGCGAGCCAGAGGCTGAGAGGGAGCAGCACCCCCCTCCCTGGCTCTGAAGGGCAGATGACCTCCTGCAGCAGGACACTGTTGTGGGTTGACCATGGGTGGCTGCCAGGCACCCACCCAGCCGCTCCATCTCTCCCCTCCTCAACAGGAACGGGGGAGGAAATATGACAAAAAGCTCATGGATCAAGATAAGGACAGGGAGATCACTCAGCAATTACTGTCACGGGCAAATCAGATTCAACTTGGGGAAATTAATTTAGTTTATTACCAATAAAAATAGAAGAGGAGAATGAGAAATAAGAACAAATCTAAAAACACCTTCCCCCCACTCCTCCCTTCTTCCAATTTCCCTACCACCTTCCCCCCAGCAGTGCAGGGGGATGGGGAATGCGAGTTGCAGTCAGTCCATACATATTGCCTTTGCTGCTCCTTCCCCCTCATGCTCTTACCCTACTCCAGCCTGGGGTCCCACCCACGGCAGACAGTTCTCCACAAACTTCTCCAGTGTGGGTCCTTCCCACAGGCTGCAGTTCTTCATGAGCTGCTCCAGTGTGGGTTCATCCCATGTGTCCTTCCCACGGGGTGCAGTCCCTCAGGAGCAGATGGCTCCAGTGTGGGTCCCTGCAGGGTCACCAGCCCTGCCAGCAAACCTGCTCCAGCCTGGGCTCCTCTCCCCACGAGGCCACAGGCCCTGCCAGGAGCCTGCTCCAGCACGGGCTTCCCACGGGGTCACAGCCTCCTTTGGGCACACCCCTGCTCTGGTGTGGGGTCCTCCCTGGACTGCAGGTGGGGATCTGCTCCCCCGTGGGCCTCCCTAGGCTGCAGGGGCACAGCCTGCCCCACCATGGGCTGCACCAGGGGCTGCGGGGAATCTCTGCTCCGGCGCCTGGAGCCCCTCCTGCCCTCCTGCTGCACTGGCCTGGGGCGCTGCAGGGCTGCTCCACTTGCATTTTCTGACTCCTCTCTCCTGGCTGCTGTTGCACAGCAGTTTTTACCCCTTCTTAAATATGTGATCACAGAGGTGCTACCACCATCACTGATGGGCTCAGCTTCGGCCAATGGCAGGTCCGTCTTGGAGCTAGATGGAACTGTCCCTGCCCAACATGGAGGCAGCCCCTGGCATCTTCCCACAGAAGCCACCCTCACAGCCCCCCCTCCACCAAAACCTTGCCACATAAACCCAACACAGCCACCAACAGAGCAACACAGCCTGAGCTGTCTGCTCCTTTGCTCCTTCTGGCCCCCGCCTCCTCCACAGCAGGTCATGGAGGAGAACATGGGACCCACCAGGTAAGCAAAGGGGCTGAGAGGGGGATTACGCAGGATGAGTGCCTTAACTGGCACGCACACCTCTGGCACTAGCTCCCTTGTCACCTAACCCCAGCAAGTGTTTATTAATGAAACTCTCCTGATGGTTGATTCATTTGATTGTTAAAGCTTGTGGAACTTGTACTGTTATTACTCATTGTTATTAATGTTCACAGCTCAGCCTCTCTCTTTCCAATATGCTCCACAGAGGAAATCGAAGGCTGAAGCCAATCGTTACAGTAAATGAATGATGGAGCCGCTTGAGGATAGGAGTAAGCCTGCTGCTCTGGGACTGTTGCAGGTTATTGGGAGTAAGTTAATCTTCACACACAAGGACTGCAAAATGAGAGGCTGTTTCAGGTGGGCTCCCTGCTTCCTCAGTCATCAGTAAGCATCACCCTAGCAAAGCTGTCAGGACCAGGACCCTAGCAGGACCAGTCACCCAGGCCGGGCTTGATCTATGTGCAGGGACAGGCCTGAGTGCAGCAGGAGCGCGGCCCCTGCTTAGATGGGTTTGACACAAAGACTCGGATGGATGCTACAGGCAACTCAGCACAGCCTTGCAAAAAACACATTTCCATATGACTGCACATACTGAAGAAAAGCAGAGCTGGCTTTCCTCAGAAAGCTCTCTCCTCTCCTCTTCTCTGCAATGGCTTGTTCCTCAGAAAAGGCCCAGGACAACGCCAGCAGGTCACAGGAGGCAGGCTCAGGGCTCAGGTGTGCAGCCCCTGAACGTGCCGTGCAGAGAGGGCGCAGTCCCCGGCTTGCTTCAGCGCTTTCCCTCTTCCCCTTCTCCAAACTTCTGCCGCCTTTCCACAGCCTCTTTGCTGCACGGTGTTTGCCAATTCCTGCACTGCAGTACAAACTCCCCAGGCCAGCACGGTGGTGCTCCTACCTGTCTGGTGGTCAAGGTCCTCAGGAGCATCCTTATGTAGCTTTCCAGAACAATGTATTTGTTTGTGTTGTATCTTCAGAGTCTGCAGAGCCATCACACACCATATTCGACCCATTATTCATCTCAAACAGAGAATTCTGCAAAGCAAGAGGAAATAAAAGAGAGCTTAATACAGCTTTACTAAAATGGAATTTGCCAAAGACTCATAGAAAAATGGATTTAATTAGGGCTGCTAATGGGGAACACTTTTTTCCCGTGATTTAAAGCAGAAGTTAGATAGTGTCTATAATTTCAACATTTTAAATTATATATAGGGGGTTATTTCTCACTCCTACCTTAATTACAAAAATCCATCTTTATGAATCACAATTTTGAAGCAAATAAAGCAAAGGCAGCAAAAATGATGTTTTATTTAATAAAACTTGTAAGAACTCACAAAAGAAGCAAAAGCCACTTCAGCACGAATAAAATAGACTCACTCCAGCAAATCCTAGTTGCAGGCAGTTTTCTGCGCACTCCGAGGACAGCACAAGGTTCATTTTTTACTTGGGAAAAAGTGTGTGAAGGGAAGGTGCGTTCAGTCATAAAACCCAAAACTGGCTATGGTTTCTATGCCATAATGGGAATGTCCTCCATTTAATTTTGCAGCTACACAGTCTATTAGAGTTGTAGGCATTAATTGACCTAACGTGCTCCAGCTAGTAATCCCATATTCTAGAAGTCTCTGCTGCCCCTTCTTACACTGATTAATGTCAGAATCTCTGAATTGCCTGAAAATTGCTTCTCCAGATAAAAGGGCCAATAGATCTCGTTAGAACCACTCCTCCCGAGCCTCCTCTGGAGCCTTTGATTTTATTTAAAACTAACAAATGTCGCTTCTGTGAAATTCCTCCTGTTAGCTGGCTCTGGCCAGACGACCTAAGGAAATGAGTCCCAGCATGGTAAAGCACGGATTAATTTAATAACAACTAGCCCAGAGAAGTGATGAGTGAGCTAGGCCTAGCTTCTGTCGCTGCTGCAGGTTCCGCACCCACTGCACTGCATTTTAATACCACACCTCAGATCAGAACAGAATCAATGAGTGAAGTTCAAATGTGGCACATTTCCTATTTCCCTGACAGCTTATTTCATGGATCACAGGGACCAAAGTACAGCTGCTTATTCAAGAGAGGAAAGAATGAATCAATTTTCATTCTTTAATACACTGTGTGACCTATTCTCTGATGCTCTATCCTTTACAATGGCTCCAGTCTTTTCAAGGCCTTCAAGTTTGTCAGATAGAGAAAATTTAAAATAATGACAAAATGCCCTGCCCTGGGTCTGCTTCCAGCTGACTAACTGCTCTGGTGGTAATAAGTCCAAATGAAAGATATCATGTCACTTGGGTTGAATTAAACAGACAAACTATAATCCTCTATCATTAAAAATGAACCAATCTCCTGGAAGACTTCTGTGATTTTGCTGCAAGTTCCCCACGAAAGGTGCTGGACACCACAAAGATTTTGATCCTCACCTGCTCCAGTTTTTCCCCTACTTCAAAACACGAGGGAACAAGATGACAAAAGGAAGAGCCAGCACTTCGCTGGGAAATCCTGCTCCCGCCTGATCCTCCCCTACCCAGACGGAGAGCCAGGGCCAAGTGCTGCCTCCCGACACGGGACGTCAGGAGCTGCGGGGAAGCCAGACACAGAAAGGCAGCACCTTCTCCCCACCCACGGGCCCAGAGACCAAGCCACACTGAACAGGCAGACCAAAGTTCTGTTGCTCTGCCCACCCCATCAGACTCCCCAATGCTAGCAGATAATGTCAGCGGTTCTTTAGGCACTGCTAATTTGGGCAAAATTAATACACCAAGATGCATCATTTTGCAATTTCAGTATGAAGATTATTTTTTTCATTTAGAAATATCCCTAGGTATTGTGGTTTTAATTACCCTCTGAGTGCCTTGTGTTTGTCTTGCCTTATTATTTATTCCCAGTTCACAGGTGATATTCATATTGTTCTTTTAATTGATACCTTGGTTTCAGCCCAGGCTGAAGTCACCGTAATAATTTTTCAAAGGAGGAGGGTCAGATCCTGCAAAGGACAACAGAGCACAAGGGTGAGCACTACAGTCACCCTGGGCAGCCAGGGCACCGTGCCCGGGACGTGCTGGCACCCCAGAGCCAAGGCAGCAGGGCTCACCACAGCCGTGCCGGGCAGCTTGCACCGGCCTCGCAGCAGGACAGAGAGGGGCAGCGGATGCACCAGCTAACTGATGAGCTAGACAGCACTGGCCAAACTGGGAAGCATGGAGAGGAAGCACTTTGGCATGTCCACGGGCAAATGGGATTTCTGCCACGCTCAAACTCTCCTCTGCCTGCCTCGCTGCGCTCCATGACTGGGACGCCAGGTTTGCCTGGCCTTAAGACATAAAGGTAATAAATCAGACCTTATCAGAATATTATCTAGATGAGACGGACATATCATGGCCAGCTTTATTTGCTTTTCTCTCTACATATCCAGTAGTTCAAGTCTAGGGCTTGCGAGGCATGTGGATTTAACAGATATCAGTACTTCAGGGCACATGGGCAGACAAATTGCTTTTTCCAGTTCATAAGATGAATCTGGGAAGAGCATGGGTCACTGAATGGTTGCAACAAATGTTCTAGTCCAGACCTGTGTTTAAGCAGGCTATGAGCTGTAGCAGAGGTTGCTGGTTTGATTTGTTTCCCCCTGAGAGATTAATTTCCCTTTTTTTTTTCCCTGCCTTTCGAGAAGGAATTCCAGAGACAACGCAGCTCAGGACACCCCATCAGCAGCGGCTGTTCCACGTGCTGCTTTGGTCTCGAAGCAAACGGGACACTCAGCTGGTGGGAGCTCTGCCGTGATTTGCCACTCCTCCTCCCCGGAGCAATCCGGGGCAGCCGTTCCAGCCATGAACAGTAACTCGGAAGAGCCGAGAACAGCACGTGGCCTGGCTCAGACCTACAGCCCTACTCCTCCCTCCCTTCCCAGGTTATCCAGCTTTAATACAAGGAAGATCTGCTCCAGTGGTTCAGTAATGGAGCGGTTCTGAAGGTTAATCCATTCTCCTTTCCACCCTTAAGCTGCCCTTGAACTCAACAGTGCCCTGGCCCGAGGACGCCTGAGGTGACAGGCCTGAGGGTGCTGCCTGACCTGCTTTGCCCGAGGCCCACGGGCAACCCTGCACGGGCATGCACGCCTCCCGCTTCGCCTTCACACGGGCACCGCACACCTCCCGCTCCGCCCTTTGCACAGGCACGCACACCTCCCGCTTCGCCCTTTGCGCAAGTGGAATTGCAGCGCACTGCGTCTCAGCAGGAGTAATACTGCAGAAGGTCCTTGTCCCAGTACTCCTCCGTGGCAGCGACACAACAGGAACCTTAGAGCTGGCATGAAATGGTCTCCCTTTCTCACCCCACCATCCTGCAGGCTTGTGGCTATCATCTTCACCTTTTCCATATGAGAAGATCAACTTCTCCTTCCCAGTTTTACCTGACTTACCCATCTTCTCTCCCATCCCTCTCCCGAGCAGACCAGCTGCCCACAGACTGGCTTCCACCCGTGCTCGGTTCCCTGTGGCACTAGCCTGGTGCTTTTCTCACCCAGCCAGGATTGCACTGCAGCTGAACAAAGTGCCTGCACCTCTCATTGATCAAGTTTTGGCAGGCAGTTCTGGAGGGCAGTGACGAGGGGTGGAGGCTGAGCAGCCAGCAGCTATTGTACAGTCAGCTCCTGAATAAATCAGGTTCACCTGATCAGCTTCGGGTGCACGAACGAGAGCTGTGCACATACTGCCATAGGGGTCAGCACTCTGCATCCCTGTCACCAGCACCCATTTGTCCCCTGGCTATCGGACAGGGTGTGAAAACTGCCTGCTATGCTCTGCCAAAGTAATGTTCAAAATGGAGTTTAACAAGACTTTTTCCCTTCAAACAATGTGCAAATTAACAGTCAGCAGCATTTGAAAAATGGCCCTAGTCCCTGTCTGCATAGGGAGTTTGTTCCCAGTGCAATGTGCCATATTACGACAACGATATATTCTTCAAGTGAGTGAAAACTAATGAATAACTAACACCGGCAGTCTTGCTATTACGGAGCGCTTAGGAGTCGGGCAAAACTGACAGTGCAAGATGAATATGGCACTGAGACGAGATGTTACTTTGCACGGCTGGTCAGGGGAATCCAGATTTAATGGACATTACAGATGGGTGAATTCCAAAGGCTGCGTTTGATTCTGAGCCCTAGTTGCTCTCTGAGCAAATAGGGAAGGTTTAATCACTTGGACGACTGAGTCGTGGGTGGTGGTCCCACTTGTGGAGGAAGCATTGGGACCATGGTCCTGGGGGCAATGGGCGCGAGTTTGGCCGTTGCAGGCAGAGGGAGGATCCAGCAGAACTCAGGCAGACAACTCGCCTGCAAAGGCAGTCAGGAAGGTGGGACTGTCCCTGGCAGGAGGGGTCACCAGAGCACATCGAATGTGCGCTGGCCCCTGTTTTCACAATGCAGGAATCACGAGGTGCCAGTGAAATCGTCTTCTATCAGGCTGAAAGAGGAAGGGCAGTACAACCCCAGAATCAAATGTGGCTCTTTGCCCAGAACGCTGTGGAGCGTCAAGAGGCTTCAGAGACACTCCCGGAGCACAGGCCCTCCTGCTAGTTCAGTGCGATGGTCAGACACAACCAGTGCTCCAGAAGGGCTGCGAGCAGGGTCTCTGAGACCACAGGCAAACAATCATGTAATCCATGCCCTGTCTGCTATAGGCTTTTTGCAAGCGTCTGCTAATGGCTGTGGCCAAAGGGAGACCCCAAGCTAGCCAGCCCCCCATGCCACACTGAGCTTCCTCTCAGATTGCCTCCATGGTGGTGCTGGAGGTCCTTCATGGTCCTTCATGGAGGTGCTTGCAGCGTTCCCCGGGTTCAGCAGAGGATCACCACCAAGGCGGGATCTCCTGTGCCTGGGCTACCTCTGCCCAACCCCAGTGTAAGATAAATGTCATACTGCGGGACATCCCCCGCGCTCACAGCACCAGATGGGCTGTGGCACCCAGGAAGGCTTGGCTTGCAGCAGCAGGCGAGCATTGCGCATTCCTTCAGGTGTGACACGGCTGCATCATGTTTCCGCTCTCTTTCCCTTCAGTTTAAATGCAATCAGGGACAGACCTTCTCTGTCCTCAGCAGATACGGAGCAGGTCCCAGTCTGTACCTCCTTCCAGGAGCAGAGATTTCGGATAATGATAACCTCACCATGTGTCAACCTGGTGAAATTGTGGTCACAGTGGTGTCAGGACCGTCTCTGAGCCTCTCAACCCAGGCACAAAGCAGGAGGAGCCAGTTCCTGTAATTACAAAGCCGAGCCATATCAGAGGAAAACTAATCAGCTTGCTGGATGCCAGCAAATTAAATATTAATCTAACTATCGTGAACACAAAAATGTTCATCTTCAGATATTTTCTGGCACAAGTGTCAAAATCAGAGTGGAACTAAGGCTTTATTCGCTTTCCATTATCAACTTAAATAAAAGCACTCAGAAAAATGGGCAATGATGTGCAGAAGCCGCTCAGCACAGATAATTACAGTGTAAGTTTAGGCAGCTAATCAATCCTAGAATATACTTCAGATCGAGATAACTTTGGCTGGCTTGTTTCCCTGCTTTGTTAAATCAGACAGACTCTCAGCTTTGCCTGATGGGGATGAGGCTCCCAGAGTCAGCGTCTTTAAATAACAATAGGGCTGCCTGGCAGTCAGGGAGGCATGGAGGCTCATCCTGCCAGCCAGCAGCAGGCGGACTGAAGGCCTCTACACCAGGGAAGCAAAGCAGCAAGAGGAGGGACACGGCAGAAGCAAGGCTGGGAGGTGGGGCAGGCAGGGCCAGGCAGGAGCGGGGGCAGAGGCAGAGGAACGTGGGGCAGAGGGTACAGAGCAGGGAAGGAGCAGAGTCACAGAATCACAGAATGACAGAATCCCAGGTTGGAAGAGGCCTCCAGGATCATCTGGTCCAACCTTTCTGGGCATGAGCCCAGCCTAGACAAGATGGCCCAGCACCCCATCCAGCTGAGTCTTGACAGTATCCAATGTGGTGCAGTCAACCCCTCCCCTGGGGAGATTATTCCAGTGGGTGACTGTTCTCATGGGGAAAATTTCCCTCTCGTATGCAGTTGGAATCTCCCCAAGAGCAACTTGTGTCCATTCCCCCTTGTCCCCTCCATGGGACTCCTTATGAAAAGGGAGTCTCCATCTTCCCTGTAGCCACCCCTTAGGTACTGGTACATGGTGATGAGATCCCCTCTGAGATCCCCTCTGAGCCTCCTTTGCTCAAGGCTGAACAAACCTGGCTCTCTCAGCCTGTCCCCATACAGCTGAGAGAGGCTTCCCAGCCCTTGGATCACCTTGGTGGCCCTGCTCTGGAGCCCCTCCAGCCTGCCCACAGCTTTTTTGTACAGCAGGGACCAGAACTGTACACAGGATTCCAGGGGTGGCCTGACCAGTGCTGAGCAGAATGGGATGATGGCTCCTTTATCCCTGCTGGTGATGCCCTTGCTGATGCCCCCCAGCACCCTGTTGGCCTTGGCCGCAGCAGCACCCTGCTCACTCTTGGTGAGCTCGATGTCCACCAGGACCCCATGTCCCTTCCCAGAGCACTGCTCTCTGGAAGCAGAAGCACAGAGAGCCATAGGCAAGGAGACACTGAGTAACTGAGGAACGGCTGCAGCTGCAGCAGCGGGATGGGGAGGAGCGGCTGCAGGAGGGTACAGGCTCGCAGCCTCCCCCTGCAGGGCGGCACCCCTGCCCTCCTGGCCAGAGGCAGGACAGTTCTCGGGGCTGCCCACACAGCAGCCTCCCCTCCCGAGCACCGCAGCCTGGCTCTTCCCTCGAGCCCCCCGTTGCTGTGCTCTAACCATTGCGCTGCCCGCTGCCCAGCTGAGCCCAGCCGGGGCCGGGGGAGCCATTCGGGAGAGGAGCGGCAACACTGTCAAGAGGAAACAACGGCATTGAAGCCAAGGGATTCCTCTTCAAGGACTGTGGGCAAGAGGGGATTGTCCACAACCCTTTCACTGGCATCAGGCCTGACCTTCCCAGGGGGTGCCAGCCCATTCCAGTTTCACCCAGGGCCTGGCTTGGCTGCCAGTGGCCACAGCGGCGGGTGGGACAGTGAGCCCTGGCTCAGCACAGGCAGAGGCAGTGAATGCGTCCATGTGCCAGGGATGGCAGAAGGGGCATCTCCCGCAGACAGAACACACTCAGCTGCAATCTGGACAATTTTGCACTCACCAATGTCTGACCACTGTATCTACTTCATCCAGAATGGAAAAAATGACCCCCCCTTTAGGGTTGTAGTGAATCACCCTTATGTTTGCAATCACTAATTTACGTGGGCTTTTTGCTTGGAACTAGGGCAAGAATTATTTTTCTAACAGCATCCATGGATATTTTCTCTTCTGCTTAATTATTAACTTTGCTGTAGTAAATAAAGGGTGTTTATGAATTCCATCAATCTCAACAAGCCTTTTGCATGTAAAGCACTGAGACATTCGTAATGAAGAAGCAGCATTCACTTTTGCTTTATTTAAAGGAACGAAATAATGAATACAGCTCTGTGGATGCTCTTGTGCAGTTTCTTAAATTCAAATGCCTGCCAGCAATTATGCCTGACTTACTAGCTGCTTCATTATAACAACCTAAAAGATAGGAGTGGACTGGAATAAATCGGAACTTTAAAGAGCTTGTACGCCCTTCAGCAACACATGGGTTTTCAGAGATGGCAGAAGCTCTATCAGTTAACAAGGTGCTCAGTATTCTGTTTTGAAATAACAGTGTCTCTCCATGTCAGGAGCTGTGCATCGGCCAAACCCTGCACGCTGCTTCTCGCCGGCTCTGCTCGCAGCGGTGGCAGAGCTGCTTTGGAGGCAAATGCAGAAATTCCACATTTACTTCCTTCAGCACATTCTGTGTTCAGACTTTCTTTAGTCGTACTGATGGGCTTGTATCCCGGGGAATGCTGGGTTGCTCTTTTCTTGTCCTTAAGTTCCCCATCAGATAGAATGCACAGGGGAAGTGTCAGCCACTGAATTATTCAGTGTAGTCCCCAAGATTGGCCTCACCATTGGAAATGCAGCTCCCCAGAGACCCACAAACTAAAGCAGCAGCAGTGCCTGGGTGTTACACATCCTGAGATACCTCTCCCAGCTTTTTATACACCATGTCGCCTAACAGGCGTTGCCAGGGTTTCTTCTTCTGATCCACTTTGACCCTGACAAACAGTAGTTTCTCTGAAGCAGACATGTTCCCTTCTGTTTTCTAAATAATCACCTATGCTTTTTCCCCCTTGACTTAAGAAAGCCATGATCTTTGGCATGTGCTACCTGGGATCCCAGGGGCTCAGCACAAGCGGCTGACAGAGAAGGCAGCAAATGACTCCAGCTGAGCAGCATAAACAACTGGAGCTTTTGTTGAGATGTAATGAAAATGACCATGCTCTCATTCCGGAGGAAGCTGTGGTGTTAGAAAGCACAGGTTTGACAAAACAAGCTAAAGCCTACACTCTTCAGATTCCAGTAGACCTATGCCTTATTAATTATTTATCAAGATGTTTCCTTAAAGTAGTGTCTTTGTGCCTTTAATTTTCAATTCCCTTAATGCTATGAGGATCTCTGCTGGCAAAGCATCAATTATTAATAGAGTTAAAACAATATTTGTTTTCCCCAAATACATTTTTGAATGCTGTCCTCATACCAGTTAGGTTTCTCTGAAACTTTAATGAGGGTCTCTGATTTCCTCCAGACTCATAGCCGAGGCACAGACTTGGCTGGGCCTTTGATTTTGCTGTCAGAGCAAGCATGGCACTGCATCCTTCGCACTGCTCATCCCCCTGGGGCTGGGGGAATGATCAAGCTAAACAGCGGTGATGAGGGAGGAGAAACATCAGCATGCCTGTAATTGGGAATTTCAGTTGCTGAGTTCAGAGGTTCTATTGTTCTAGGGACTGTTTTGCATTTTCCTACTCCAGCAGCAGTCCCCAGGCTCAGTAGAGAGCGCCTGTGCTTTCCTTGGTTTGGAATACTTTCCTCCTAACGAAGAAAACAACAATGCAGTTCCTTTCATCTACAAGAAAGCCATTGCAAGTCAGCAAAAGGATACTTGAAACATCATGGTTTTAAGAATTTTATTCAATCCCAGACATTTCTCTCCCTGCCAGGGAGGATATAAAAAATTAAAACCCCAAATACCGCTTCTTGCTTTCCTAGGCCCTAATTATAAATAGATTTTCACAAGGAGGAGTCAACTTAAGCCTAATATTGTGTGAAATCTCATAATTTCAATACAGTCTTCACTTGATGTGGATTGGTAATTGGAGCTGTGGAATCAATTTTTCCCATACTTGAAACACCCAAATGAGTATGAAATGTGTTGCATTTGTTCCATGCACGTCTACAGTTCCGCACTTTGCTTGGAGTGGAATGATCATTCTGATGTATTTTTTATAACAGAGCAACGTTTCCTCAGACTTTGATGTTTCACGTATGGAGCTATTATAACCATTTGCCATTTAGATGCATGATCCATGGCTAATCTCCAGAGCTTTGATGCATGCAATAATTATTACTATTGATGTCATTGCACCGTATTTAAAATATTAACATGTCTTTGTAAGCCTACAGCTAACAGAAGAGCAACCAGTCCACACCAAGGCTGGAAATTTCCTGTTGGCAAAGACCAAACCTCTGAAGCGGTGTAAGACAACATCCTATAATCTTCAGAGAGGCACTGACGGTGATGAATGTGAGGGCTCAGAGAGCAGGAAGGTGATGCAACGCATGCTCTGGTCTCTGTGCCCAAAGAACAGCTCTAGGAAATTGAGTCCTGGGGTCTCCAGATGCCACATTCTGACAGTCTGCTCTTGATGCTTGACCCTGAACTCAGCCATGTGGCACGTGTCAGGCAGCTCCGTGCACAGGGCTCCGAACACTTTTATCCGTGCAGTGTGACACTTGGCGTTCAGCAGCCCAGTGTTCATTCAAACGATGGGTTTCAGACCTGGCGAAGCAGAGCAGCTGGAAGCTCCCCAGAGCTCTCCACCGCCCTGTCATGAAACCTGGGGCTGGAGAGATTGCTAACTGGGGTGCTGTGGCAATGAAGGCACGGACCCTGAGTTCATGCACGAGCGCAAGCAGCATCAGGATCACTTTAACGCTTTACATCCTTTTAAACCCATCCCAAAACAAACCTCTGCTTTTCTCTTATCACCTTGCTATCTGGCAAGCACTGAGTCCAAGCCTTATATGGAAACAAAGTTCATCTTAAAAGGTCCATTGGTCGCAGCATTGACCTTGTTTTTCACTTTTTCACTTAGCTCTTGTTCAGTTATCCCATGGCTCGCGACCGACAAGGCCAAGGATATCTCCAGTGTCTGGCTCAGCCGCCACACCTGCAGATTCCATACTTGTTCCCACAGGGCGCTGCCATGAGGGTTTTTCATCAGGGCTGCAAAGCAGCATGAGTCAAACAGCATCCCTCTCGGCCTAGTTGCTTTCACACATTAACATTTAGCCAGGACTGCCTGGCCTGCACAGATGCAGAGGAGCATGGGCATGGGGAAAAAGTGAAAATCCCCAGAGAAGTTTGCTACTTGTGCATAAATTTTTGGTGTGGAAGGAACAAATGTCATGTTTGTAAAGTTTAAAAGATGCCGTGACCTGGCTTTGATATGCAGCAGTGGAGTCAGGCTTCTCACGGATTTCATCAAAAAGTTCATTTCTGTTCTCCTGGAAATTCTTCTTACCCTTTGTCTGCTTCTTCAGCTTTTTGGGGACCATCTTTGCAACAAGAAAAGCCAAAACAGTTGATGACAGTAGCCTGTGATGACCTGGGGACTAGTGGAGAGAAAGAAGCAGCCACTGGATTCTAACAGAGGAAAGAGACCCTGGAGAATCTTTCTGGGGCAGGAGGCAGTGTGAGAAAGTTGGAGTCCCAAAAGACTGTGATGCACCATTAGCAGAGGAGGTCAGGGCAGTTGTCAGGCCAGTGCTACCCACTGCAGAAAGCTGTGTTTCTAGGCATGAATGTCTCTGTGCAGGGAGCAGGCTGACAGATCCGCACCGCAGAAGTCACTGCGAAAGGGAAGGTTTAATGACCATGTTCTCCGGTCCCTTGATTAGACTGTGCAGGATCATGGCCTGCCGAGAGGCAGGTACTGCTACCCCCGCAGGGTGCTCCGGCAGCCTGGACGCCGACTGTGCAGCTGTGGCTGTGTGGCCAACCTCCCATGGTTTGCTCTTTCATGCAAGTTGTGACAGGAGTGCATGTTTTCCATGGAGATGAAGATTTAAACTGCACTTTGGGAAGCAGTTACCATGGGACACCTGCAGAGGAAAACCAGCCAGCCTCCCTTGTGCATAGCCTAAGAGCCCCTGGCTGTGCCAAAACAGCTTCTGGAGAGGGACCTCAGCCCCACAGGCAGGCGCTCGCTGCTGAACTGCACCACGTTCCTCAGCCTGGTGTCTCAGGGAGAGCCCCTGCTGCTGTGAAAGCGTCTCATGGAAAGGTTGCCCAGTTTTAGCAGGCTGAGTTTGAAAAGCAAAAGTGCAGTCAACTCTTCGGCCTAAGCCCTGTTATCCCCTGTCTCTCCCACACAGTCTGGCAGCAGAAATGCTGCTCTGCTCACAAGCCCAGGAGTATTTCATACCCCTGAGACAGTAACAACCCATAAGGGCCAACCAGCTAACTAACCAGCCCACTAACTAACCGGCCCTCGCATCCCACACACAGAGACACCGAGCGGATCCGCCATGCCCGAGGTTCCACGGAGCGCTGAGCGTGCAGGCAGAATAGCCCCATAATGAACACGAAGGCTTTTTTCAAGTTTCAGCTGAATTACAGGATGAGGAAAACTAACAACACTCACAGATCCCGTGGCCGACGTTGCAGCAGTAGCCTGAGAACATCTTTATCATCAGAATGTACCTGGAGCTCTTCTGCTCTGGCAGAGGAAACGCAACGCAAAGCAAACACATTTAGCAGGCGGCAGGAGGACACCGGGGCTGACACAGCACACGCTTACCCCGTCTGTGTCCCTGCTGCAGGAACACAGGCGAGGCTGAGACACAACATGCTGCCCAATTACTTCCAATGCAAAACTGCCTCCGCATTGCTGCCACGGCCAGGCGCAACCTCAGCCTGCTCTGCGCTCCGGGAGCGCGCAGCGCTTGCACCGACCACGTTTGGCCCGTGCATGGGTTCAGCTTCTAAACCAATCAACAGTTCTCCAACATGGATTGCAAAGTGTTTGGAACCTGCACAGCTTAAATCATTTATTTGCTTTGTGAAAGCACACCTTGCCCCACCAACCCCCGCAAAACGGGGGTGATGCCTTGGTTTGTCCTAGGAGCGCTGGGAGGTTTAGCCCTGCTCTCCACACTCCAGCAGCCTCGGTGATGCTGCAAGCCTGAGAATGTGCAAATGTGGGGGCCTGTATTAAGACTTCCAACTTGCTAAGATGTACTTTATAGGTCTCTGATTATAGCAAAGCAAACTAATAATATATTTAGTTAACTGTTCAATTATGCTACTGGCAACCATTTCTGGAAAGTCAAATTTAACAACTCTGAATATCTAACCAGTAGGAAAAACGTTATGTTTTGATTGCACATGAATGTTAACAGTTAATAAATTCTCAAAGCTTCTGTATCAGAATAATTCTGGCGTGTAAAGACTCACTTTTGTATCAAGAACCAATATTTGCTTTAATTATCTCAGTGTAATGCTGTATCTACAGAAAAATTATTAGAAAATAACAACAGGCAGAAAACAGGCCAAGGCCTTCAGCCTAAAAAGTTGCATGGGTCTGAATGCAATGGGAAGAGTCTGCTCGGAGCACGTAGGACAAGTTTAGTTTGATTCTGAAAAGTGGATGGCTTACGCTGCTCAGCTCAGCCTCTTCCCGAGGACACCTGGAAGCAGCTGCTTACACCAGCCAGTGACACCAAGCTGAAGCTGTTACCCTGGAACTCCTTGCAAAGAAAGATGTGCAGCCAACACCACTCTAGCTCCTGCAAGCCAAGCTGAGCGCAGGGAGACAGCCCGGCTGGCCGGGGCATGCCCTCGTGCCCCTGCACAGTGCAACAACCTTTCGGCACCTCCCGAAGAGGTGTCAGTTATAGGCTGCCTTTGTCTTGCTTAGGCTCCAGTGGTTGGTCTGACATGTCATGTCTGAGTAGAAATTTCATTGATTTTATTACCTCCAGCCAGTGTTTTACATAGGAGAATCAAGAGAGAGAATACAGAGAGTGATTAGCTGAAAAAGGCAACCAAAGCAGAAGGCCAGCAGGGGCACACTGCAAGGATCAGGAGTTGAGGGCAGATGAGAGCATCAGCAGCTGGGGAAGAGGAGAGGCTCTTTGGAGCCACGAGCCAATTACACATAGCAAAGACATCCACTGTTCACTGGCTGAACGGCCTCATCCTGCCTCCTGGCCTTACCCAGCCCTTATGATCAGAGCCATGGCCCTTACTACCTCTGCCCCTCCGGAGGCGCGTGTGGCTGCCTGGCTCGTGCGGTCCTGGTGACTTAGGCAGCTGCCGGCAATTCAGGAGCTGAGCCCTGCTACGCCAACAGCCTACAGAAATTGTTCCCGATGACACTGGATGTCGTCAACTATCTGGAAGAAAGTGGGAATCCACCCAGAGAAGTGAAACCAGAACTTCATGCAGGTCCTGACCAAGGCAAACCTCTTCTCTGGCAGAATTTTTTTTGTTCTTCTCCAGAGGCAGAGCTCTGCATAGCTCCTGGAGACCCCAGTGGACACCCTGGTGCTCCCAGTATCCATCACCTCCTTCTCAACTGCTTTTAGGATGATCGCTGTACAAGCCCTTCCTTTCCTTTTCTTTAATCTACCATCCTGGAAAGGCTGTCAGTGCCATGGTCAGTCCAGCTGTGCCATGCTGTCACTGCCTCCCAGGGCACAAGCCAGGGAGAGACAAGGGTAACTTAGTCCTGTACGAACACCGTCCAACGTCCATGCCCGACAAACTGACAGCACAGAAGACAGACATAGCAAGAACTTGCTTTACAGATCGCTTTATCCCCTTTCTAGTTAATGGGTTCTGATGGTAAAATTATTGAACTCTCCAGTTCCAGCTTCTAGACGGTACCACTGCTGCCTTGATCCGAGACTGAGCAAAATTAGCAAGTTTGACATACTCCCTAGCAAAAGCTCAACGGCTCATCTTACAAGTGCAGAGCACAAAAAAAAAAAAAAAAGTGAGTGCAGGGAACCAGATGGTGTAAATCATACTCAGTGCAGTCTTGCCTGTGGGGTCGCTCAGCGTGGAGCTAGCCCAGCACCACCAAGAGGCCCTGGCAGTGTTCATGTGTTCCTATTTCAATTCCGAAACAGATGAGCTGAATGCAGTACCTTGATCTTTAGCTGGTGACAAGAGCCCTAATGTGCTTCAGCAGGATGACACAAAGCGTTCCCAAATGTCTTTATCACCTGCCAGGGCACTCCATTTGATTTCCCCAGCAAAGATCCTTGGTAAATCTACACTGTGAAGGAGAGACCAAGTTAATCTAGAACTGACTCAGGCATTTCATTCTGCAATACAGCAATACAGATCAGAAAGCACTAGGGAGAAGGTTAAGCAAAGCCACAAACTCTCTGAAAGGGCAATACCAAGCCTGTCAAGACCAAGCGTTGCCCATTCAGAACACCCTGTGGTCACAGCAGGCCGGCTTCCCCTGGCAGCGACCACCTTGGGCATGGGGCTACTTCCCAGCCTGACGCTGGCGTATCAGTGAGATATCTGCAAAGTCGAGTCACAGTTTTAAAAACAGATTAATTCAAGTATCAAATAGAGTAAGTTCAGAATGCAGGTAATTAGTAATCAAGTCTGGCCTGCATTCCGTCCCATTCTGTCCCTGGCCAGAGACCCTCACAGCTGCTTGTAGAGATGCCACAGTCACCTGAGCAAATCTGCAAAAGAACCCCTGGGGTATTTAAGCATTCAAGTGGCAACGTAGCATAGCATAATCTTGCTTTTAATGTACGTTACCAGCTGCCCTTCAAGAGTTGGGTTGTTTAAAATAAAACAGAAGTACCAATGGGGGGCACTTTTCATAAAAATGCATTTGTGTATCGAAACGGCATGTAATAAAGTTCTCTGGTATAACACTGATAACACATTAAGCCTAGGTCTATGTGCCTAGGGTTACGCCCATCTCCAAACCAACGCAGGCTGCTTTAACTCGCTGCAGTAAGAAGCCCAGCCAGCACAAGGTCACAGCCGCCTCGTCCCCTCGCACTCAGCCCTCGTGCCTGGATGGTCAGTGGGTGGGCAAGCCGCTCTGCTCAGGCCCCCTCTGCCAGGTTACAGTCTGAACACAGCTCCTCTCCTGGATGGGGCTCTAACAAGCCCATGTTGTCACTTGAGGGCTGGGGATTATGGTGACAGGAAAGGAACTACACCATTTCCAAAGAAAAAAGAGCCTATTAACCTGCTGCAGAGCACAGAGCTCCTTCCTGTGGGAGAAGGTGCTGCCCCTGGTTAGGAATCACAAAACCCATGGAAAAATCCCAGGAATTTTTTGGCTGCTTTCATCTTCAAACTTGTCCCAAAGTCATTTCTCAATGTGAAAACGAAAGGACACACAGGACTTTATCCCCTGAAAGATGCTGCCTCGGATCTCATCCTACCCCAACACAAGTACAGTCGGAACGTGTGACACTTAAATTAGGCAGCAGCATCAGCCTTGGCTCTTTAACTTACTATTCAACCTTAGCCTGCTGCAGGGATCAGGATGAGCAAGGCTTGCTCAGCATCTGTGACACTCTCCCACTTAGCCGCTCCCCAGGTCCCAGTGTGCAAAGCACACAGCAGCAGGAACAAATGAAGAGCCCTCACTGAGGGGGAAGTAGCTGAAATGCCTGTCATGAAAACTCAACACTGAAAATGCTCTGAACTTATTTTCATTTTTTCAGGCTTCCACTGAAATCATTATTATCATCAAACATTTAATTTTTAAAAGTGATTACAAAAATGAGAATAACAGTGATATTTTATGACCTTCCCCAAGCTGGGCATCAAAGGTAAAAAGCTGTGTATTTAACTCATGAGGCTACAGATGGGATGCAGACACCCACGTAGCTTCTAAGGTCCAAAATGGGACTCTGGAAAGGATCCAGGTATCCCTCAACTCGAGAGGAGAGAGGAAAAAAAAGAATTTCAGCTGTTGCTGCCCTGGTCACTCTGTCAACAAATCAATAAAAGAGCTTCAATATCTACCATGAGAGCTTCAAATGCTGCATCATCTCTGCATCCTCAGCAAGCTACGTGGTAGCCTCCCTGTCCTCTGATTTCAGTTCCAGAAAGGATCGAGAGCAGCCCTGCCGAGAGAGACTTGG
>BOSO01007027.1:0-48470 GCA_018403395.1 Gorsachius goisagi
TTAAAACCATTCCCCCTTGTCCTGACACAGCTGGCCCTACTAAAAAGATTTTCCCCATCTTTCCTATAGGCCCCCTTTAGGTACTGAAAGGCCGCAATCAGGTCTCCCCGCAGCCTTCTCTTCTCCAGGCTAAACAACCCCAACTCTCTCAGCCTGTCCTCGTAAGAGAGGTGCTCCAGCCCTCGGATCACTTTTGTGGCCCTCCTCTGGACCCACTCCAACAGGTCCATGTCTTCCCTATGCTAAGGACTCCAGAGCTGGACACTGTACTGAATCCCAAGCTGCTGTGGCTACAGTGGTATTAGTACTTGGTCCAGATGGTGAAGTCAGTACAGGTACCTCTCTACAGTCATTACCCTGCCTTACAATTATCCTGCTGTGATTTACACACAGCGTCCATCATAGTAGAGGCTTTAGGTATCCTTTGATGCAGCGCAGAACCATTGTGAATGTTCAACATAGCTTTAGAAGTCAATTTACCGTATCACCTTATGTAGAAGTGCAAAAAGATTACATTTTATTTCCATGCAGAAATAACCTGGTTAACTGCAACAGTGATGCAATATTTTCAGATACTCTGTTTATCAAAATAATCTCTATTAAGCCATAAAATAGCTCATTGCTACACTATTTGGGAAATTAGAAATACCTCAGAAGTACAGTGATTTGCTGTACAGTATGAGATTATGTTAGATTAAAACAATTGCAACATTAAGCGCAAATACAAACAGGAAATTAGGCATGCACCTGCATGCACTGTCTGTAAACTGAGACGTCTTCAGAAAGAAATCTCTGGAGGCAACATTTTTTTTGTTACGCAAAAGAGATAGTAAACTATTGGAGTAAGTTGGCATCTCTGTAGACACTGCATGTCTGAACAAAGATGCTGCGATTTCTTGTTTTATTATAGCAACATCTCTGGATTTTTCCCAGTAGTGTCAGAGACAGCAATGGACAGTTACTGACTGAAAAGGAGGTCACATGAGAACAGCGGTTTGTGAAAATGAGACTATCCAGAGCATCTGTATCAACTGTTTTCCTTGTTCATTGAATTCTTTGCTTTAAAATAAAAAATGTATTTTGCTAAATGTGAGTAACATTGATTCCCTTAATTCAGTTTCTGGATCTCTGGGACTGGGGGAAACCCCCTCCCTCTGTGGGGCTGTTTGAATAGCCTAACTTGGGCAGCAACGTTAAGATGCCTTCGTTAGGAGACCCATCTCCCCAACTTCCCTTGAAGTCCCTGCAAGGAGAGAAAGGCTGCCTCAGTGCAAACTCAGGGCAGAAGCTGAGTCTTCTCAGCTGCTTTCTGAATAAGCCCTTCTTTCCTAGGCACAGGTCTACGAGCATGGGCTCCTGACTTCATCCTCAGCACTGGAAAGCCACTGACTCAGTACTAGATGGGAAACTGCTTTGTCTTGACACGCACGATACTAATAATTCCTTACACGCTGTTTTCAAAGCAATAGAGAACATGTATGTATTCTGGAATTCACAAGACCTTTTCTCTTAAAATGAAGATGAACCTTTTTTTTTAGGAGAAGAAGAAGAAACAAACACAATGAACCAACTTTTGAAAAATCCTGTTGTGTTGTAGTTCTCCACTAGCCTTTACTCAATCATTAACACTGAAGCATTTGCCTGATGACTTGGTTCATCAAGCCTTGTATGTTTTGACATCTCAAAACAAAATACTGTTTCAATGATCTATTCATTGCTTGGGTGCCACATTCAACCTGTTAATCAAATAGTTGATGTAAGGGGATGCCATTTATTATGGTAGAACATGAGAGACACCCAGCTGGATCTGTCTATTGCACAATTTTTATAGAATTATAATGTCAAAACATATAGGTGCATGACCCATCATTTCAATAACCAAACTGCACATCTCCCACAACAAGCAAACTACGATCTTGAGTAATGTACTTAGGATGTTTAATCCACTTTTGGTCTAGTGATAATCAATTTGCAGCACAATGTTCCTTCCACTAGAGCAATTAAGTTATATCTTCATCACTTGTTACCTCAATTCCAAACTAAATCCATCACCAACATCGATGCCACATTCTAAAGAAAATCAGAAGTTTCCTTTATTGAAAAATTAAAATTATTTAAACATTTAACAAAAGTGATTAGAATACTATGAATTTAAGGATGTAAAACTTATTCTATTTTATAATGTGTGTAATGCTATATGTAGTATGTATTTTTCCCTTATGTACATATTTATTCTCATAAATTTCACAGATATCTGTGTAATTTTCCACCTTTTTTTTTGTTGCTGTTCTTTTTTTCTTTTAAAATTTTTATATTATTATTCAAACCCATACAATCTTCTATGGCATATTCAAAACTCCAAGAAAAATTTGCCTAGGTGCTCACAGAGATGTCATGCTGGAATGCTATTCTGCAAATAAATGGACTTGTAACATTTTATAAATTGTCTTTTCTCTGCTGTTAAGCCACCAGTCCGTAAATAACAGGACTTCTATAACAGTAGTTAGAGAGCTGTTTATTCATTTAATTATCAAATCTTCTTAGCTTGAGGAGACCAAGAGTGTGGTTGCAAGATGGTCTTAAACTGATTAATGATGGCATGGTGTGGGTAGGATGAACCCATGGTTTTGTGTGTGGCTCCATCATCGCCAGTGCCAGCACAGAGAGAACAGGTCCAGCCAGGCGCAAAGAGGAGGTGGGACTTCCCCTTTGGTAGGCAGCACAGCTTCAGGTTGCCTCAAGCAGTCTGTGAAGAAGCCCCTCTGAACTAAGCACGAAGCAGCATAGCTAGACAGCACAGCTGAACCAATCCAACAGCTCCAACAGCTCAAAGCCCTCAACTGGGGAAATCTCATTTCTCTCTCACCTCCTCTGGTCCCCACATTCCTAGCTGTGTGGTCTCCCTGGTGCTCATCACTGCCTGCCTAGTAAACCAATTCAACACCCTACAACTCAATCTAAAAAGCTACTGGCTTTCTGCCAGGACAGTTAGTTGAATCAGCTTAGCATGCTACAAACTCCTGTAAAACCAGATAGGAAAGGATGAGAGAGGGAGAAGGGCTCTCTTTTGGCAGCCACAAGTCATCAAGTCAATTTGACTGTATCATTGAACCACATTTTAACCCAACTGCTCTAAACTTCATAAATAGATAATGGAGAGAATCAAGTAACTCCAGAGGGCTACTTGGCCTGCATAAGACCTGAAATGCCCTCTAGAGGTACCTATATTTCCTAAATAAAGCTCTGGAGGCATCACTTCTAAGTGTTGGGAAGCTATCTAGAATCCATACTAGGTGGCATAGATTATAGATTCTCTTCTCCCCTCCCACTCCCCTCAGCCAAACAGCATCTGAGTCTAATATAAATTAAAAATTAGGGATGGAATTCATTCCAGCTGTAAAGCAGTACACTTTTATCACAGTTCAGACACTTTCAGAACATTCTTTCATACTCCTGACATGATTATTTTGATGTCCCCCAATTTTAGGTAGTTAAATTGAAAGAAAAATCAACACTTTCAAGTTTGCCTCCCAACTCTGTGATTCTACTAATTTTACCAGCCACTCTGGACAGGAATGTCTATGCTCCAGCATATAATGCTTACCTCAGACAAAGAATGGGATTCACTTTTCTCAAGGGAGGAAGAGGGCCTTTGCTCATGAGTTAGCAGGCCTCATTGGCAGAGATTTAAACTGGACTTGAAGGGAGACGGAGATAATATCAGATCTACCTGTGACAAGCTGTGGGATGACACGCCAAGGTTAGAGGGACGGGGTGCTAGAGAGGGCCCTCAGCCTGTTGCTCTGAAACTTGCTGGGTACACTGGAGCACACTTGAAGTCTTATGGAGATGAGAAAGGGGTTACTGAGGTAATAGGAGCCAACAGGGAAACACCAGTGAAATATCTCAAAGGAATTAAGAGGTGTTGCTCTAAGAAGGTGTCACGGCCGACAGCCCAGATGAAGTTCCTCTACACCAATGCATGCAGCATGGGCAACAAACAGGAGGAGTTGGAAGCCACCGTGCTGCTAGAAAGCTATGACCTAGTTGCCATTACTGAAACTTGGTGAGATGAATTCCATGGCTGGGGTGCAGCTATCAATGGTTACAGGCTATTCAGAAGAGACAGGTGAGGAAGGATGGGTGGAGGGGTTGCCTTTTACATCAAGAAATGCATAGATTGTGAAGAGCTGTCTCTGAAGAATAGCCACGAGCAGCTTGAAAGCTTACCAGTGAGAATTAGAGACCGAGGAAACAAAGGGAACCTTGTGGTTGGTGTTTACTACTGGCTGCCCAATCAATTGGAGCCTATTTACAAAGCAAGGGAGCAGAACATAGCAGGCAGATCTTTAAGGACGCTTTCCATAGAGCAAGAGCTCTCAATCCCCAAGTGTAAGAAATCAGGAAAGGAAGGCAAGAGAATGGCATGGCTGAGTCGAGGCCTGATGGTCAAACTAAATGGCAAGAAGGAGTTGCGCAGGCAGTGGAAGCAGGGACAGGTATCCTAGGAAGAACATAGGGATGCTGCCTGGTTGTGTAGGGATGGGGTCAGGAAGGCCAAGGCGCAGCTGGAGCTAAACTTGTTAAGGGGTTCTACAGGTATGTCAGCCAGAAAAGGAAGGGTAAAGAAAGCGTACCCCCCCTGAGGAACACAACTTGCAAACTGGTAACAACGAATGAGGAGAAGGCTGAGGTACTCAACAATTTGCCTCAGTCTTCACTGGCAACCTCTTTTCTTACACCTCTCGAGTGGATGGACTGCAAGACAGGGACTGGGGAAGCAAAGTCCCTCCCACTGTAAGAGAAGATCAGGTTTGTGACCATGAGATGTATCCCAGAGTCCTGAGGGAATTGGCTGATGTAGTTGCCAAGCCACTCTCCATGACATTTGAAAAGTCATGGCAGTCAGGTGAAGTCCCTGGGGACTGGAAGAAGGGAAACATTGCACACATAAAAATGCGTAGAAAGAGTAGAAAGGAGGACCCTGGGAACTACCGACCTGTCAGCCTCACCTCTGTGCCTGAGAAGATCATGGAACAGATCCTCCTAGAAGCTATGCTAAGGGACATGGAGGACAGGGAAGTGATTTGAGACAGCCAGCACAGCTTTGCCAAGGGCAAGTCTTGCCTGACCAACTCAGTGGCCTTATATGATGGAGCAACTACATCAGTGGACATGGGGAGAGCTACAGATGTTGTCTATCTGGACTTCTGTAAGGCCTTTGACACGGCTTCCCACAACATCCTTCTCTCTAAATTGGAGAGGTATGGATTTGATGGGTGGACTGAAGCAACCTGGTCTAGTTGAAGATGTCCCTGCTCACTGCAGGGGGGTTGGACTAGATGACCTTTAAAGGTTCTTTCCAACCCAAACTGCTCTATGATTCTGAGGGGAGTGTAAAAACAACAGCTTGCTGCTGCTTCACCATGAGACAAGGTATTAAACAGCAGTGTCATGTGAGTTGCTGACGCAGCTTTTTGTGTGATTTCCCCACAATCCCACTATGAGATGTACTTTTTTCTTACAGTTGGTGGTTACTAACTGTTCTTCATTTTCATGCTGAATATGGAAAACAGTTGCTAGCCCCAACTCAGCTATAAGTGATTCATACTAATTTGGAAATGTTTCCTGCAGATAAAATTTATAAGCCACTTACATTCATGATCATTTGTATACTTGAAGCATTAGACCCTTGCTTCATCACAGCTGAATGAAGTAACAGGGGATTGAGTATTTCTTACTGCCACAATACAAACCTTGGATTTCTCTAGATTGATACGTGATATTATGTCTGTCAACAGCATCCTAGGTTGCATTAGGAAGACTGCTGCCAGAAGTAGGTGATCCTTCCCTTCTACTCAGCCCTGGTGAGGCACACCAGTGCTGGGTAGCAAGTCCAGCAAAGGGTCACAAAGATGATGCAGGAACTGAAGCATCTGATGTGTAAGGAGATGCTGAGAGAGCTGGGATTGTCCAGCGTGGAGAAGAGAAGGCTCAGGTGGGAAACATACCAATGCCTATAAATACCTGATGGAAGGGTGTAACGAGAGGGAGACAGACTCTTCTCAGAGGTGTCCAGTGACAAGACAAGAAACAACGGGGACAAACTGAATTACAAGAAGCATTCAAATGAGAGAAAAAACCTGTTTATTATAAGGGTGTTGAAATATTGGGTCACGTTGCCCAGAGATGTTGTGGAGTCTCCATCCTTGGAGATATTCAAAATCTGACTCTGTTCATTCCTGGATTACCTGCTCTAGTTGATGCTGTTCTGCACAGGGGTATTGGACTATATGATTTCCAGGCATGCCTTAAAACAACTGTTATTCTGTGATTCTATGGCTTTCATGTACAAAGTGTGAGGAATTGGGAATAAAATCCATTTTAACAACTTCATCTCAAAGCCATCCTTTCTCCACTTAGAGACACAAAAAGACCGGGAAAGTACTAGATTCTTTTCTAATATTATTTATTTATACTCAGAATATTAGTATTCAGAATATTCAATATAAACATAATGTCTTTGTTTCCTTAACTTCCAGCTAACAGTTTCATTGCATTTCTTGTATGCACATGCACATAAACACACATGATCAGAACACTATACTCACATAGGTATTTAGAAAAATGTAACAAAATGTTTATAAAGAAGTATTTTGGTTTCAATTTTGTAATCTTCAGCGCTCAACTCCCTATTTTCTCTAATCACTTGGTGTATTAAGGATTATATATAGTAGATTAAAATTTTACTTGCATCTCTAAGCATTTTATTTTATCTGAATCACAACTTCTTGGTATTTCATTCCACTGAAAATTATCTCTGTATTCTTTCTCAACTATTTAGATAAAAGGAATGGCCACTGCAAATGAAAGTGGTTTGCCAAATTTACAGTGAAGAAAAAGATAACACAATCTTCTATTAATTCCATCAACTCGTTAAACTGTTCTCAGTATCTATTGTGTATGTTGCAGTAATTAACTTTATAGAGTAATAAAGTGGAACCATGACCATCTCCAAGCACTGGGAAAACTGAAACGCAGAATTTGAATTTTGGTTTTATGAATAACACATATTTAAATTGTAAATAAATGCACTGAAATTACTGTGTGAACAAATTTGGTAGGAGTAATTTAGGAGACACATTAGATTAACTGTACAGTCCTCGGCCTTTGATAAACTGATAAACAGACACTTCTGATATGCTCTGAAATTCAGAGCCCACCATGATAAAAATACCATGAAGGTGAAAAGAACTGCAGAGTTTTCTTAGATAGGGAAAGATTATAGAATTTTACATAAGTCTTATCATGTGCAATTTTATTTTACCCAGTGTCAAAATCAGACAAGCCTGCGTGTCTACTTTTAGCTCCATTTAATTTTATTCCTCTTTTTAAATAGGATTTCAATTATTGGGTCCAATCCTTAGGGGTTTTTTTATGTGATTCACACCTAAATTTTTCCACAATATTAATTTCAGAAAAGGAAACTCCATGTGGGAGTTATGGAACTGCATGCATAGAAGCAACTTCTTTCCTAACTTCCACCAATGACCAAGATGTACCATAACATCATGGAGGGCTTCCCAGTTTACATCTTTTCTATTAACAACAAAAAAAAGTATCCTAGAACATGTTTTTCTCAACAATCACTGTTCTTTACAGCCACCATATTCTTTTGTTGTCTCTTTTACAAAACAAACATCTCAATGACAGTCTACAGCGATGTTCAGGACCTATGTATTTTGCAGGAACTCATCAACTCAGGTGAACAACTCCATTGCACATACAGACATCCTGTAAACTTATTCCACAGGGCACACTGTGGTGTCACAGCCTTCCTCCATCCTTGATCAAGGACCTGTTCAGAATAGGCTGCACCTTGACACCTGTAGGTTCCTCCCTATGATGCTCAATGAGATCTTGCACTCACGTGCTGTAAGAACATGGGCACGAGGCACCTGGTAGATTGTAGGTGAAAAATACCAGCTGTATGGGTATTCACAGTGGGACTTTTTTGGACACCCTGCAGCTCTCTGGTTTTCCCTAGGCCTAACAACTCTGGGTTCTGCCATTTGTAAAGATGCCTCCTTGCTGCTCACTCACACAGATTACCACAAACTCGTCATGAAAGAAACTGCAGCATCTTCATTACTAAAACCCTCTTAACAACAGTTAAAGTCAGTCCCTACTAATCTTTACCATCACCACATCTAAAGCACAACATCTGATCTCACTGATGTACCATGACTGTTTAGCTACTGTAACAACTGTTCGCGAAGGGCTTTGAGGAAGACTGATTCTGATACACTTCTTTTCTAATATCAGGAGTATCCTAATGGATTAAGGAATGTAAGCTGATTTGTATTAACAATATAAAAACATTCAATGTTTTAAATACTCTATTTTTAACCATAATACATATTATGGCAAGCTTTACTGGTCATTGTGCTCCAGAGAACACGAAGAACAGCAATATGCCTTCCTGAGACCAAAGGATAGTTCTAACTTTTAGCAACCGCTAGGTTGTTTTCTGCTGATTTAAGTAAGTGCCTACACTGCATGGAAGCTCAGCCACTCGTTTTCTTAATTTTTATTTTTCTTTTATATTGATTTTAATTTAACAGTACAATTCATGCTTCTTCTGTGGTGTCTTTGTCTCAGTAGTTTTCTTGTGATGGGTTGATTTTTGATAGTATGGCATTTCCTTTATATAAGCTGAGTAAAGATCACCCAGACGGTGCTTCCCTTTCACCTTTGCTTTCTGTGTGGCTTTTTTAACACTTCAGAGTTTCTCACTCTAAATGAGAATTTAACTGAAGACTAGTTTCTAGATCCCCAAACATCTAAAGCAATAAACAGTGCATGCGAAGTTAGTATGCTTCTTGTGATTACTGTCCAGAGGAATGTACATCTGAGTTGGAGAAAAAAAAAAAAACTGTTTAATTGCAAACGTGCATACTTGCGAAAAGTACACAATGTTGCAACATAGGAAGTAAAAACTTGCGGTGCGGGGAAGGATCTGGGTTATTTAGTCACTTTGATAATGAAAAACAAGTGCCTGGAACTAGACCCTAAATCAGTACAAGTTAAAGACCATGAGTTAATTCCTGAGACATTCAAGGAAACAGTACAAACTAGAACACACCAAGGACACACACATTTATGCCCCCAGACTACAGAATTACAAAGTTAGCTTTTCACAGTATCCATGAGCAAGAGCACTGACTGATCGATCATTAATGCATTAGCAGGCAAGTAGACAAATACTGTTATGCTAGTTAGGATACTACCGAAAGTGATAAGGTCACATTGATATCAATGTAGTCAGACACTTAATAAAATGCACAGACACAAATATTTGGTAAAGGAAAATTACTAAGGAGATTCTATTACACTTCAAGACAATTTACACTGCTTTGAGCAAGTACTTCAAATGTTTAAAAACAGATGCTTCCAACTATAAATACCACATAGTTAAAAACCAATTAAATAGCTTATCCTTCTATGATATTTTTATCCAAATTTAGAAGACAGTTTAGAATCTGCTTTTAAATGTTCTTTTTTATAAACTGCACCCACAAATAAAATTGAAGAGGAGTGGGATTCATCTTTTTCACCTTTAGATGTCTAAATTTTTTCTAGTTGTACCAGGCCCCCCTTACCATAAATGGAGAAATGAGCACCCCAGGAGAGAAATTCAACTAATCTGTTAGCTCTTCTCTTAGATTGAGATGAATCACCCTTACTTAATCAGGTGAACAGCTCCATTAACTTTAAAAGGATCCAAAAATGACCATTATGTTTGGAAACATATGTTCTGGACACGTTAAAGCAAATGACTCCCATCCTTTTTATCTTCTGTCAGAATTTGAAAGATCAAAATTTGGCTGTACATTAAGGAGAATAATTTTTTGTTATGATGTAACATATGAGCAGACTACTAAAATATATTGCCTCTTTAGACCTTCCATTTTTACAAAAAACTGCCCAGGTAAGCATGCTACAACCCCCTCCAAACTTGGCCAAACCTTATTAAGTAGAAAACATGTCTACAAAGCAAAATTAAGATACAACTACATGATAGTGTACATGTGCTAGCTTGATCTAGCTAGCACCCACACATTAGCAATTAAGGGATTGTAATGTGGGTTTTAGCAATGCTTGTTATTTATTTAGGACATATATCCAGAACGTATAGAGAGTTTGTGCTTGGATTAACGTATGCTAGAATTCATGCTGTGGCTTCTACTTCTACTCTAAGCTACGCAGCTAGTTTGAAGTAAACCAAATACGTTAGCACATACAATTAATCAGCCCTTTGTTCCTCCTGTGTATCCTATACAGTGCCATTTAGTACACAGCCTTGTATTTTGGAATGGAATTGAACAACACTGCCCAAAGGGGAATTCACAGAGGGAATATATTTATGGAGGGGAAAAAGAAGGGATTTTTTTTTTTTACCTTAGCAAGGAATAAGGGAAGGACTACTAAACTGCACAATAAGTAATTAAAGGATTTTAAAAGAAGCCCAGATAAAGAGCTACTTAAAAAAAAGAAAAAACAAAAAACCAAAAAATAAAATCACTCATAGACACTGCTTTGCACTGAAAGCCCACCCCAAATATTTCATTTTACTCTTAATCCTTCAGCTTGTGTTTATCAGCTTCTTGATGATCTCTTATCAGTTCTACAGTGGAAAGGTGGGTTGGGCCTGAGAGCTGTAGTATCAGATACTGTGAACAGCAAGAGCTAAAAGTTGACCTTAAAAGTATTCTGCAGAAGTGTGAAAATATCTCCTGACCATCTTTCCCCACCAAATAATTCTTTTTCATCAAAATTGGAGTCTTTCCTATGCAGAAGAAAGGTGCATTTTTAAATATATTTTAAAACTGACTGCTGCTTGAAACAGTACGCTCTGTCTCCTTCCAGGGTAGCTGGCTGACTGGATAACAGTATCTATAAGCAAAGGTCAGGGTAAAGACCTGTTTACGCAAAGGTAAGCACTGAAAGAGGAATACTTGCTTTTCTTCAGGTAGAAAGCCAGTTCAGGCATGCCAAGAATTCAAAGTTCAAGACTTAGCTGTGAACCATGCTACTCACCAAATCAACCTCAGCCTAATATGGGATTGAAGCAGGAAAGAAAAATAACCCATTAGAATATGTACTTGCTATATAAACTCAAAGAGGCTAGCTGGCTTAAGGACTATATACATTCCTTTACACATATACACACAAACATATATAGTCCTTTTATAGTAGATTATAAAAGTTAGTTTATAGACCATCAGTTCAAGTCAGCATAGTTAAGCAAAAGTAAAGTAACTATGCAAGGGCCACTGCAGAGCTATAGGAGTGGGTAGTTACACAAACTGATAGCAGTAAGTCATCCATACACCCCCATCCAACGGTGTGATGAACATGGAATCTCACTCTCATATGTTGGCACTCTCCTGAGAAACACACTAATCAGCAGGACACATGTTGGATAATCTCTACGGCAATAATTTTTTAGGGCAGGGTGGTGGGGGGAAGCTGGCTAGTCTTGTCCTACTTTCCTTTACATAAGGATGGGGTTATGTCACCTGATTATGTCAGAATAACCCTGATGCAGCCAAGAAGATCAGGATAAACAGTGGAATTCTAAAAAAATATGGACCTACATTTACATATAATATTATTTAGAAAAATATGGCATGTGAATTGGTTTTGATCATAAAAAAATACTATTTGACAAATTTCAGCTTTTTTAATTGTTAAATGCAAAAGGTTGTTTTAAATTCAGTAAGACTAGTAAATTTTCTTAGGTTTGGGTGTTCGTTTTGGTTGTGTTTTTAAGTACTGCTTACATTTAGGATTTTTTGTAAAAACTTCCCTGGCGTGAAAAATGTTAAGATAACATTAAGATTAACAAGATATACTTTACAAGAATGCATGTGGGTGGGAGAGGGAGAAGACTATATGTTGAAATACTAAGCAAATAATGTTACTAGTGACTGTATGAAAAGACATAACAATCTACAGATTTTGAGGGCTGTACCATTCAGCTTTCACTCTGTCTTCTTTAAATTCTTGACTTCTCAGCTATGTGATTTAAAAGTCCTTCTACCAGTTTCACAATAGCACTTCTTAATTTCCTTAAGGATCTTGGAGGGGGGGTCAGGGAGGAATAAGGATTGTTTCTTAAATATACAATTTGGAAGAATGGCACTGACAAGCATGTCCTGCAGATGATACGTTCTTTTTCCATTTTTTTCCTACATGCAAAAATCAGTAATAGTTGAGTTTCTATGAATTCCCGCTCCACAGATTTCAAGGCCAAAAGAAGCATTTATAAATATTTAGCATGATCTTCTGTATTTAGAGAACATAAAATTCCATCCAGTAACTTTTTGTTGGATGTAGGTTGACAGGGTTGTTTTTTTTTTTCAGTAAGATATCTGTTCTTGAAGACATCAGAATTGACCACTTGCCCAGAAAATTTGCTAACAGTTAAGAGCATTCACTCTTAAAAACTACATTTCCATCTGTAATCTGAATTGTTATGCATTCAACTTCCAACCACTCGTTCTTGTTATGCCACTTCCTACCGGAGGTGAAATATAGAAATCAAGCATTCAAAAACTGCCAGCAGACCAGAAGCAGCTTAGACTCCTTGTTTAGCAATCACCATTATTGTTAAGTTTTATGAAACATGGCCTCTCAGGAAACTGCATTTCCCAGCTTTTGTGAAAGTTGACAAGATCCATGATCCTTCAAACAAAATATTTCAAGCTGTCCAAACTGTCATTTTATGAAACTCAGTGTTGGTTAAATGTTTAGGATCATTTCATCATGTGTTGCTATGTCAAATGCTGTGAAAGAAAGCCTCTATTAACTCTTTGTGATTGTCTTCATAACTAAATATTCAATCCCACCATAGTCATATTTATTCTGGAGTCATCAAACAGGAGCGGGGGGGGGGAATAAAAGCAGAAGTGGACTTAAGCTGGAAGTCTTTGCAACTCAATTCATTGAATGAACTTGAAGAACTAAACTATGTGGACAGCATCCTGTAAAAACCTCACAAGTCCAAATGAATACTATGAAGAAAAAACTAGACTAAAATTACTATTTTTCAGTAGTATTCAAAAGGTATGAAAACATGGGTTTTTACCAAGGAATCTACAGATGTCTTACAATATATTTTTGCACCTATTTGCATCTATTTCATGCAAAGAACAAAGTAGAAGTACTGCAGGAAAGAAGTAGCATAGAAGTTATTTTTTGATCAAAATAATACATCGCCTATTGATGAGAAGATAATCAAGCAAAGGCATGTGTGGCCAAATCAGGTTACATATGCATTTGCAAAAGTATGCCCCAGCTAGGAAATCCAGCTCTGTCCCAAAGAGCTAACATACATTTGCACACATTCTTACTAAAAATGTTACAGTTCACAGAAGATGCAGATTTATTCTCTTTCAGTTGTGGAAACCAAGGGAAGACTGCAAGAAAATTATATCAGATCAACAAAGAACAGATTCCTCACACATAAGAGCAACCTCTGAGGTACTTGATTTGAGTGAGGTTTCCATACAAGCAGGCAGGTCCAGAATGTAATGCAGCCGTTTGAGATCTCAACAATTCAGTAATTAGAAATTGTTCTGGGGCTGGCTAATAAGTTACACTCCTCAGATGCATAGATTAATCTGGGACTTCAAAACAATGAATAAGGTCTGGTTTACAGGTGTAATTAAGGGAAGTGTAAAGAAACGTGAAAAATCAGAAGTTACATATTTAGAATTGTTTGCTTTAATAGGCAGCAATAGTAGTAATCAAGAGGAGGAAATAATTTTATCATATGATTTCAAGCAGAATTCCTATGAGTGATGATTATCAACAGCAGTGACTACATGGAGACTAACAGACTAAAACTACATTTGCTTCTTACTCAATATGTTGAAATTACTACAACTCTAAGACAAAGATTTCAAATAAAGGATGTGTGTTTCTCAACTGCAGATTCTTTGGAGGCCTCTTTCAATTTGCTAACACTCTAAGAGCAGCAAACAGCATTTTCTCTGAAACAACTCTCTTGGATGACAGAAAAGGGGGATTAGTTAAACCTAGGCTGTTTCAGGGGATGTAGTGGGGACACTCAATACTGAAGAAAAAACAGGCTGATCGCATAAAAAAAATATTTCCCTTCCCTTTCTCATCCTCTTTCCTAAAGTGTTAGTAAACATTTGTTGGTCATTAACTGGAATATGATGCAGATATATTTTCATGAGCTGATCAAAATAAATCATATCATCTTGAATTTGCTTGTGCTATGAACATAATAGTTCAGAAAAGGAGTTCAAGTTGCAGTGTAATTCAGGGTGGTGGAGACATGATACGGGAATCACTATAGATTCACTACCTTGATGTAGAGATGTGGGTTGGCAAGTGTGTGTGCTGAACTGGGAAAATATGAGCACTATATGAGAATATATGGGCTCACAAACTGGTTGATATGTCCCAATGCTATGAATCACAATCCTTCATTTTTAGGCCCCTTCAACCATTGCAGTCCCTAGCTTCAGTTTAATGCCTAAGGTCTGTCTATTCCAGCTGCTCTGAAGGGTACAGGATTCTTCCCCTCAGAATATATTCAGGAGGGTCAAGCATAGCTCCTTCTTTTGGTTTTTTTCCCCAAGTTTTTTCATTGGTGGCAAAACAGGGCCAAAAGCAATGCTTTGCTTTGTCTCATTCCAACTTGCCACTGGTGTACAAACAACAGGACCCTGTAGGAGCCCAGGCTAACTCAACTTTACCCAGTCCCTGCCAGTGGAAGGCATCCCTCTGTCCCTAGCAGATCTCATTATCTGATAACCATCCAATTAACTCTCAGTGATTTTTGGTACATCCAGGCTATGACAGCAAGCAGGGGGAAGAAAAAGGACATGAGAAGGAAAAAAAAGTTGGATTGGATGGAGATGGATGGCAGAGAGCTGAAAACTTAACTGGACAATTCCCCCCACAGGCATAGGTGGAAACTCCTAGGGGCCAGGGAAAAGAGGAAGCTAGGCTTTCACATGAGGGAAGGTTATGAAGAAAGACTTTTCCACCGTGCTGGATGGAGCAGAGAACTCACAGGAGTTGAGCAGCAGCCCGAAAGGACCAGGTTTTGATACAGTGGGGACAGGTAGCCTGACCTGTGCTTGACAGTGAACAGTTACTCATTCCACACAAAATTATTCCACTCACATTTCCTATAGCCTAAAGGCTACAGCAGTTGTGTAGGAAATACCTATTTAAGCTTCCTCAGGGAGCAGAGAAAATTGTGCAGAAGTCTCAAGCATCAGCAATGAATATGCAGCGACTTATAAAGTAAAAGCAAGACACTGGCAATTTCATGTCCATTCGTATGTTTAGCGTAATACCCAAATCAGTCAACAAGCTTGAAAATGTCCACTTCACCAAATGACCTATAAATCTTGCCAGTGCTGAAAGCTGCCCTGTTTAATACTCACATGATTTATGCAATTCTAAGTACGCATGAAAAGGGAAATATGGAAAAAACTAGATTAGAATTCAGAGCAATTGCTCCTGTGCCATATCTACATCTACTCACAGTCGAGGTGTCTCTCATTTTGTGACTGGTTATGGAGGAAACCTAAATTTATTATGGCGATAAATTCAGCACTTTGAGGACCTCCACTTGGTTAGGATGAATCCAGGACATAATCCTACTCAAAGTGCCCACTAGAGAAGCTCTGCCATTTGGATCTTAAATGTACAATACTGCATCACCTATCCCTGAGAAAGAAGCTGAGTGTGATGGACTCATGCATCTGCCAGAAAAAAAAAAAAAAAAAGAAAAAAAAAAGGTAATGACTAGTTTCCTCTTCATTAGGATCTTATATCTCAATGCAAAAGAGTCTCAGTGCGGTTCTCTCAGGAGGGATGCATTCGAGCACACAGTACTACAAATCCTCTACTGTAACGATGAGCCAGCTTGAAGGGCATTACTGAGATTAAACACTGTATACAGTGAATGGATTCAGTGCAAAGCCCAGGCAAGTCCTAAAATAATATGCAGATGTACACCACTGTTTTTTTTTTAACTGGTTGCAGTGTGTCAGGCTCTTGAGCTTACAAGCTCTGCCTGAAGAGGAGATATCAGAATAAGAAATCAAATACTTTGAGGGCCCTAAAATAAAAACTTTCAGGGTAAAATAGTTTTAGGGGCAGTGAATAATAGCATGCTGTTAGTTATGAGAATCTTATCTTCTATGACCTGCTCTTGTACATCACAGTAGTAAGTCAAAAAACATTCTCACAGATTTCACTAACACAGGATCAAACCACAAACCTCTAGGCACAAAGAGCCTCACTGGAAGCACTGGGCTTTGAATTAGGCTTCAAATGTTTCTTTAAAGGTATCCTTACAATTCCCTCTCTAATTATTATGTTCCACCCTAACGACAAGCTTTAAAGAGGCAGCAAGGTGTGTGGTAACAGCATTCCTACAGTCTTGAAGAAAATGCACATTATACAGCAGAGTGACAGAAGTGCTATGCTGGTACTTAAGTTAAAAGTTACTGAGATTGGAATCCTGGCAAACATTCAGGGCAATGCTGTATCAAGATGAATGAATTAATGTTTTACTAATGACTTGAACTTAAACAAGCTAAAATCCTTCTTCAGAAAGTGGAAAAAAAGAAAAATTCTGTCTTTTCAAAGAGCTTCCTAAGGGTCTACTTCTAAATGAAATTCTTTCTACTACTAAAACCAAAACCTAATTAGTTAAATCTGTAAAAGAAAGATTAACTGAAGAAAACCCCAGGGAAAACAAGCCACAACATACTGACTTAAGAAAATTCTCATCTAGGCCAAACCCAAGCAAAAATCAACACAGGTCAAATTAATTCATTAATTGACTCTAACAGGATTTTCACTCTGCTTGTATTATTCCTGGCTCTTAACTTCCTCTTCTTAAAGTCTTCAATGCCAATTATAAAGAACAGGTCATATAACTTCAGGGAAAATTTGAACATCATCCAAACACAGTTTGGGCTTATGAAATAAAACTAAAGTCTTCCTTTTCCCAGAAAGTACACAAAGAGCTTGATAAGGCAAGAATGGACCTTATATTGTAAGATTTAGCAAGGCAAACAGTATAAATGAATATACCAATTCTTATAACTCTGTTTTCCAGCAGACTTGCTTTTCAGCTTGCACAATCTTATACGTGCTATGCTTTGCAAGACTAAGTCAGAACAGATACCTCCCAAGTACACTGCACTTTTTAAGAATAAGAGAATTCTAACTTCCACAAGAAAACTCCAAAGAAAGTTCACTACCTTGAACTAGCTCCCCTGAGCTGCTGAAGTGATGCTAAACCAGCACACACTGAAACTGCTACAGCTGCTCTTCATCGTAACTGTTTGGTGCTAGAAAGGCTACATACGCATATTGGATCCCTTTTCTTCAGGCAGGCTTCTAATTCCCCATCACTCAATGGTTCTATAAAGTTTCAGTTTCGGCACATTCCTAACGCCTACCAGCCCACAGCAACAGTTTGGCAAATGTAAGTTAATTACATAATGTAACAGAAATAAGCTTTTTATTTAAGATCCTGAACAGGCAATAAAATCCACCCCGTGTTTGCTGATACATGGTTATTTATACTGCTATGGAGAGTGTTTCTTAGAATAGCAAGAATGATGTAAATTAAGATGCACAAATTGTAAAAATTTGATGACAATTTATGCTTTCATTACTTTTTCTCCACTTTTCATTTAACTTGATTCTTTGTGTATTTCCACAGGTTAAGACTCACTAACTTTTCTTGGTGGAAAACTCACATATCCGCAGTTGCGTTTATCCCTCTTGTATAAAGAGTAATCTGATTTTTAAAGAAATCAAGAAACTTCCCAGAAACATTTCATCTACCGATCAAATGAACCTTTATGGGAACTCTAGGGATTCTATACTGTTAACCAGCAAGTGTAGTGAAAAATGCTAAACTCATTCCCAGGGCTATTTAGAATCCCTCAGTGAAAATAAAGTTGGAAAATCAAACAAGCCTAGCTGCTGCGAGCAGGGTTCCTCGACAGCAGCCACTGTCCCTTCTCTCATTTCATTCTTCTCTAGACCTCTCTAGTCTGTCTGAATCAAAAATATTTGCAACCAACAACCAATATCATTTCACAGGCTTATTATAGCTCACTTTAGGAATTAGTGTCTTTCCGCAGGTTCTCATGTCACTGGCAATCAGTGTTACTCCTGAGAGTTCTCAATTCTTCCATTTAAGCCTAGTGTGTCTCCTTAATCCCTTTAATTCTTGCATTTTGACCTAATTTTACTGTTCATTGTCATGCTTCTTTTGCTGCTAGCTGGGCCTTATTATGTATCATAAGAATATAAAAGCTAAATCGTGGTTTATTTTTAAGTAAAAAGCCTGCTAAGTACTCACAGTGCTATCTCGAGCATTATCTTCCGTGCCTCTCACCGGACCAGGTCAATTGAAATCAATGGCACTATTCAGCACAGCAAAGCAAGCAGGATCCAGCTCGAAGAGCTGAGCTGGTCAAATTTGTCACAAATACATTGTAGTGTGATTATTCAGCAAATGGTCTTAGCTTAAAACCAGAAAAATATCTATCACCAGGTGATGGTGTGGAGACACTTCCCTTCTATCCAACCAACGCAGCAGCTGGGATGCTCATTCCACATGGAAGACAAGACTACTGGCCCTGACTTCAAAGAGAACTGGAACCAAAATCTCCTCACCTTAAACCCTGATGTAAACCACCATTCTGGAATGCACTGCTCCTAATCAGTCTGTTCAAGCCGTTTTATTCTGAGGAATATAGCAGGTATCAGCAGAAAAGAAGAAATACAGGGGGAAAAAAAGAGGGGAAAAACACACACACAATAATGAGGATTTGTTGGCCCCATGATAACGGTACTTAGTTGGAAAGTGGAATATCAGAGCCCAGGCTATGTTCAAAAAAGCATTTAAGAATTCATATACACAGGAGGCAAACAGAATATAAATAAAAAACTGGCCAGAATATAAATGAGGACACATTATGGGGAGTGTGGGTTCAAAAGCCTCTGAAATAAAGGAAGGAACTGCACCCGAGTTTTACATGTTTGGACAAAGTGTCCTAACTTCTGTATAAAAGGCAATTCAAAACACAGTTGTCTCACATTTCCCTAGACCCACCCCTTAAATTACACTGCTTTGCTTTTGTTAAAAATGACAAATAAGACAGGATGGGGAGCAGAGGAAAGCTTTGTTTTTGGCTAAACCCACTATTTGAACCCAAGTAATTGAAAAAAACCCCAAAATTTTCTTGCTGAACAAAACAACTACCTTTTCTCCTCCCCCAAAAAATGTTTTTTCTGGATACAGCAGACCTTCTTTCCTATGTATGTATTTGGAGGATAAGGTGATGTTCAAGTTTGATACAGAAAATTCGGTCATTTCCAGCAGACAGTCTAAAACTTCAGTACAAAGAAAAAATATAACTGGTACAGAAGACAATGAAAATCTTTCCACTGAAATTAGTAAGGCCTGTACTAGGCTTTCTATATGCCCCATATAATATTGCTACACAAAACACATAGCTAGCTACTTCTGTCTACTTCAGCAGACACTAATTTTGCTGTGACCTTGCAGCCACATTCACAACAACGCCCCCATGAACTCATTTTTTATTTACAGAAAGGTTTATTTTGAGGGGGGGAGGGGCTTGTTTGTTTGGGTGGGTATTTTTTTTTTTTGTAAACTGTAGTGTCAAACTACTATTTAAATCCCTTGGTAGCAGTTACAGTAAGAAGTGTGACATGTGGAAAATGGTTTGGGCACCAACCTAGAGTATATCAAAACAGCAGCAACAAGCCTGGCAACAGACCAGAATCCAATACAGTACATGGCAAATGATGGCAAATGTACCGCCAACATGTGATGCCCTCATTTTTAAGCCAAAGATAAATGTAGTTGATGTTTCTTGCCAAGACTAGTGAGTGTGCCCAAATGCCACATGTGAGGTCAAGCAAGGATGCTGCAAATAATTCCCAATGATATTTTACCAGTCAGCTTCTTTAAGAACTGTCAGACATTGAGTCCAAAATGACTGTTCCTACACTATTATTATAGTTTGCTCAGGAAAACACATCAGTATTATGGCTTTGAAAAGCAGCACTGACAACTGTTTTAGTTGAATAATTATACTCTGGAGTGTAATATTATTCTCTCACAAAAGAATAAAGCCTACCAGGATGGTGACATTCCCAAAAATATTTTTTTTAATTTAGTAAAAGGAAGGATGACAGATGAAATAATTATATTCCACAAACATAATGGAACTTTCCTCTAAGCAGTAGAACAGTGCTTCTTTAATTAACATAATTTCTTGCATAAACATATTTGGGAAAGTCTGTGAAGTTTTCCCAGAAATTAGGCTTAAAGGCTAACTTCAAGGAATTGTTTTTGAAAGATTCTTGTTTCAATGGGGATTTAACTGAATGTTAGTACAGGAAAATGCAGGGCTGTGTTAGGCATTTAGGGATCTGTAATGAAAAGTTTAAATGAGATTTAGCTAATGATGTAAATCACCAGTTTGTGAGCCTTGGCTTTGCAATGCTTTGGCTTTAAGTCAGAAAAGCTGCCTAAAGAGCCTGAAATAAAAATAAAAAAACCAACCAACTTCTTTCTTTCCTTCCTTAGTGATCCTCACATTCCTAAAACAGCCATAAGAATCTGTCATTACTTCCCCTTTGAAACCATTCTACCCTTGAGGCACTATACTTCAGGATTCCATTAGCAGCCCTAAAGCAGCAGTTTGGAGGACTCCACTTAAGTACTGAGCAGAGAAGGGAGTTGGATAAGGGAGGGATCGGTTATGGTTCAAATTAAGGCTGAACAGGAAATGGGCTTCCCCCTTGCACGATTTTTTTTTTTTTTAGACTGCTCCAGGCCCAAATCAGCATTATCTCCCTTTTTTCCTCAAAACGGGAAAATGTAACGGAACTGACTCTGTAGTGCAAAATATTATTAGTATGGCACCAGCCTCTTGCAACAAAAAATACTGAGGCACATAACATGAATTTCTTCCATTGGTGCTGCAGTCCTGGTTGACGGCTCCCCAAGCTTCACAGAAGGAGGAGCAAGCAAGGCAGACTGCTGGGATGAGAGCACTAGCCAAGCAACAAGCGGGTCAAGAACAAAGTCATATTTTAAAAATATTTGGGGGCAGATTGCTATTTAGAAGAGATGAACATTCCTTCACTGACTTTACATGGTCTGAACTTGAACATTTCAGAGTTATCCACAAGACTTAAATAGAATAAAGAACATGTGAAGCAAAAATGAAGACAAAAATAGTCCTTTACAGAGAAGCTCTGCTCTTCAACTGGCATTCAGCACACTACTGTAGTACTGCTATCCCAGTCCCAGTACCCATTGCTGGGCTGTATTGCTGGAATGTATTTGACTGATACTGACTCTGGAGGTATGGGGCCTGAGCTGGGGTTTCAGTTCAGTGCCAGCTTTGGGATATGTTTGGTTTATTATACACAATCAGCAGAATCTGGCCAAAAATTTGCCTTAAACCAGGTCAACCAGTTTCACATTATTTGAAACTGCACGTTTAATGCAAAAATATCTTCTACAGATTGGATAGGTGGGCATTTAGATCCATATTATTTTTCAGTTATTCTGACTTACTGCAGTGCCATTGAAAAAACGGACAAGGAGGGCATAAATTGAGGGTAACCAATGGACTGCAGTTTTAACTGTGCATTCTCAGTGGTAGTTTCTCATGTAGGGAGTGAAAATGCCTCAGACAACTCACAAGGGATGCACTGTGAAATTGTAGTGTGCAGTTTTCTGAAACAGGCACAAGAGCTGAACACACTGGACATAATTTCTGTGTCAACTTTCATTCCATACCAATCAGTGCCATTTTGCATAGCTGAAGCACCAACTCTATGCATATATTTGGTAGTGCCATACATACCCAGTTTCCCCAGGCTTTCTGTAATAAGAAGTTGCTGCAGACAGTGCAGTTTCTCACTAAGTCTATCAGATTTAAGTTACCCTGTGATTCTGTTTTTCACTAATTAGAAAGCTCAAGCTGGATCTTTTTCTTCAGTCTACTGAGTCTCTCAATAGTGTGCAAATTTACATACCACAAATACATCCAGGAGTTCCACTGTCAGTCTGGATTTCCTTTTTTTTTTACCTTCCCACAGGAAAAAAAAAAGTCCTCTTTTCTCTGCCTTCTGATAATATTGGTGCTTTTCTAACCACTGAATTAAGAATTTAATATAAACATCAGGATTCACCACTGTCACATGCTTGCACTCGCTAAGTAGAGTTTTTTATCCACCTTGTCCATGGCATGTGGAGGCCACTTCTGAGGAAAGAGATTCAACTGAGACTACTTTGCAACCTTTATGAAAAACAAAATTCCATACTGTCTGCAAGGTTTTCCTAAAATGGACTCGTAACACTTTTTCAGTACCAACAGGTCTCCACATGATCATTTTAAGATCAAAATTCAAATCCAAAGAGAAAGCAAATTGTTAATATGAGCTACAGTAGTTTCTTTCAAGATGTCACACAGATAACTCAGCAGCATCCTATATCCTCCAGTGTCGTCTTCTTCTAAGTATAACAGAAATGCAAGGGCTCACTCACTTTATAGCAGATCATCTTGAGGCTAAATCTCTAAGCAAGAAGAATCAAAACGTTTTCTACCTTTAAAAATATTAGTGCTGACAAATAGCTGAACTATGTTCAGTTTATTTCACTTTTTTATTACTCTTATGAAACATGCCATTTAAAGCCAGAAAAGCACTACAGCCACACCTATGCTGACAATAAGACTCTTTCAGAGCTTAAAAGCTCGACCAGTTCTTTCTGGTAAAACCTCTAATTTTGGTTTGAATACAGCAGGCCTATGCTCTCACTTGCGAATTACAGTCCCCAAAGCTTTCACAGAATCACAGATCTTTCCTTTTATTCTTAAATGGCCTTCCTTTCTCTCCATATTGAGCCCATTTCTGTTCTCTTTAGTTATACTCAGAAGGTTATGATGAGACAGCCCTAATCCCTGAGCTATTCTCCATTTGTCTAGGCTGCAGGTTTCTCCCTTGGCCAGTAAGAAAACAAGTTTGCCCCAATACCATATTTCATGTTTTCAGACCCTAGGTCACGATTTGGTACGCAGCATGGCTTACTCCCACGGTGAGAAACTGAACAGGCAAGGGGCCAAGAGCTGGCAGAGTGCTGACTTGGCTCTTTTCCCCTCACTTACCCACCTCAGTCTGCTGTTGCCCTAACTTGCTTACCACAAATGCTACCCGCATGTAAGAGGATAAACAAAATTCCAGATCCACAACAAAATTCACACTGGAGCAGTTTGATGGCTCCTTGTACTTGGCTTCCATGCAATTGGCTGAGATAACAGACTTGGATCCCAATTAGACTATCATAATTTAAAAGACTAGCAAATGGTCTTCCACATTTGTTCTCTTAAGTCATGATATAATGAGTGGGGCAGATCAACCATCAAAAGATGAAGCTAGAGAAAGTCATGCTCTTCTCCTATTTCCAGTTCACAGACCATGAACAAATATTCCAAGACACACAGAAAAGTATTTTACAGGCATTGCTAGAAGTATAGGGCAAAATCAACTTTCTAATTCATGTTATTTTAAGAGAGTGGGTACTGGTGGTGTAGGTTCCCCTCAGTGAGGCATAGGAGAACTGGAAGATACAAAATACTTGGGTTGCAAGATATGCCTTAATTATTTTTTTTTTTTCATTCAAAATAACATTAGCTTATATAATATGAACAAACACAAATTTTGAATCCTCTCCTGATTTCAACAGGACCACCTATGGACTATGGCACCATTCAGCTTAAGTGAAGTCCCATTTATTTCATTTACAGCATTAGGCGCTGTGTGGTAGCCATCACAAACTTGTTACTACTGCAAAATTTCTGATACAGGAGACAGAAGTCTGAAGTGTACCACTGTACTGTGGATGTTGCTTTCACTCAGATCTTGTGTTTCATCTTCTAGAATGATCTAGATTAAAATCAAACCCACCAAAATAATTGTCTTGGTACCACTGAAATCCTGCCAACATATACCTGAGCTGCAAAACACTGGCTTTGATGTCTTTCTGAAGAGGGTGAAAATATAGCTAGATTAAATTGCTGGATTTTTCACTCCTGTAACAGATTCTAAAGATGCTGCTAATAAATTGGAGTTATTTCAGACAGACAAATATTAATGTTTTGATCGGCACTTCATCCCTTTTCACATCTTTTAGCAGATTTAGCCTCTTAAGTCAAGCAGAAAATCAGAAACACTCTGAAATGCAACACAGTACATTTGTCACTGTGTCAACAAATAGCCTCAGGAAAGCAAAGACCACCTTACCATCTAGCTAAGTAGCCTGCAAGATGATAACATTGTTATATTTCCAAAGGCTCTAAAAAATCAGCAACTACCTTGTTATCTTAATGATTCTTTGTAGTATGAAAAATAACACCCTGTTACAATTGACAGGCTGTTACAACTCTGTCAAGCAGAAGCAGATGTGGCAGGTAAGCTTTCCAATGAAAGAAAAATTCTTGGTATAGAGTCAGAATATATTAGGTGCAATTTGCTTTAACTACACATTTGACATTATAAAGTGTTCAAATAGCATGGAGAGAAGTCTCACGAATGTTGGGTTCTCAAGGAGCAACTCAGTTTTAAGAACTGAAGTTAATTGGTTCACTGAGAGCAAAATTTCTTCAGCTTTAATTACTTCCATCACATGAAACCTTGAAACATCTCAAGACTGAGTATTTGTTCATCTACTAGAAGAATAACTTGAAAATCATGAACAATGTCACCATGCGATGACACCTGTCGTAAGAAAATGATGGTATTACTAAGAAAATATAGCACCCCGTGCTTTGTTATCTTCACTTAGCTTTAAATTTCTCTAATCTATATCTCAGTTATAAGAAAACATTTATGGAAAATAAGTCAAGTGTTGCAAACTCTGCACAGAATCACAGAATAACAGAATGGCAAGGGTTGGAAGGGACCTCAGGAGATCATCCAGTCCAACCCCCCTGCTAAAGCAGGCTCACCAAGAGTAGGTTGCACGGGACATCGTCCAGGAGGGCTTTGAATATCTCCAGAGAAGGAGACTCCACAACCCCTCTGGGCAGTCTGTTCCAGTGCTCTGTCACCCTCAAAGTAAAGAAGTTCTTCCACATATTCAACTGAAACCTCTTATGTTTTTGTACCCATTGCCCCTTGTCCTGTCACTGGGCACCACTGAGAAGAGTCTGGCTCCATTCTCGTGACATCCACCCTTAAGATATTTGTATGTGTTGATGAGATCCCCTCTCAGTCTTGTCTTCTTCAGGCTGAACAAGCCCAGCTCCCTCAGCCTTTCCTCATAGGAGAGATGCTCCAGTCCCCTCATCATCTTCGTTGCCCTCTTCTGGACTCTCTCCTCATCTGTCTTGAACAGGGGAGCCCACAGCTGGAAGCAGTACTCACAGTACGCTTATCTCACTACTTGTTCTCTGATGTAGCAAAGATTTGCAAAGAGGTACTGTCTCTTCTGTGCTTGTCCAGTATAATGAACAGGGGAACGTGCTTTAATATCCCACTCCCAGCAATGGTACATGGTGACAAGCTGTTCAATCTCTGACAGACAGGACAAACCCCCATTTACTGATCTCAATACCGTTAATTGGCTGTGTTTCTTGTGAAGAATTAACACAAGCCAAGTACATGAGCTGAAAATAAGCTAACTTGAAGCATTCTTTCTAAGCAGCATATGATTAAATCAACTAATAAAATTAATTGCCAATTACTCATAGAGCTATATATCATATATTAAAAAAGGTATTAAAGTAACATAATCTAGACACCTGTTACCACATAGGAATATCTACAATTATGAATATCCCCATTAAGTACAGACTTTGGCTGAAAAGAAAAAAAAAAAAAAAGACCTGTTAATGTGTTCTGTTTACCCCTTAAACTGCTCTTTCTTTATTCTTTAAAAACAAACAAAGAAAAGAAACCGAACAACTACTTTTTTTTTTTTTCCTGAATGAGTATATGCCAGAATTCTCAATTTGGTTGTATTCCCTCCTTTTGCACCCTCCACAATCCTGCAAAATAACATTAGTCAGGAGAATTCACATCAATCACCTGACAAATATCTTTGACAAGCCACTGAGGATTCTGTTTCGTTAAGTAGGTAGAAGCAGAACTTGAACTCTAGGTAACATGTACATCAGAGACGACGCATCCAATATGAATAGTCTTATAGCTGGAACCTTTAAAGAGGTAGGCAACCATAGCTGTAAATCAACATTTAGAAAGTTTCTCAAGGTAAAAGGCTTATGAGAATTTATGTGTAAAGAGCCTGGGCAGGGAATACAAAAGCAAAACTACAGAAAGCTCAGGTATCTAAGTAGACTTACAAAATTTCACTTTCTTGCTAGAGAAGGGTGAGTATTTTTTTCATTAGATGCAATCACCATTTTATCGACACCTCTCTTTGTAAGAAATAGCTCACAATATGGGAAAGTCACAACAAAAATCATATTCCAGGAGGTAACATGGACTTCCTTCAATTAAATTCAATGTTCTTGAATTTATTTATTGAATTTATTATCAAATAAATTCAATACTCCCCAAGTATACTTCAACTCTTTCTCTTTCAAGAACAACAAAAGCACTGATTGTATGAGTACTCACCGCCATCTTCAACCATGAAATGAAAAATGTCACTGGTGGCATTGTCACCCCCTCGTAAAACATAGCATATCTTCATATCATCAATATCAGCTGGAAAGAGTCAGGAAAAAAAGATTTTATTTTAAATGCTGAAGGTAGGAAACTTTTAATAGAAAAACTTTACATGTATTAAATAGTTTAGCTTCAACAGAGAGAGGTCAAGGTTCACCAGCAGAGCTCATGGAATTCAGTATTAACAGTACTGAAGTTTTACAGGTACCATTCATTCTCCCTCCCTTTACTTCCCTCTCCCCAGTGCCCTCTTTCTTTTAAGGTGTACTTACAAAAAGAAGTGAAAGGAAATGTAAAAACATGAGCTCAACAGTCAGAACTATTTTATACTTTTAGTGGTGCATTTTCTTAAACAGAGGTGTATCTCCACTAAGATATTGATTCTGTCATTGATCATCCAGAACAGTACTGTAGATATCACAGAAAATCTGTGGCTGAAACAGTTCTATTCTCCATTCAAGAGGCAAGACAAATTAGTCCACCTGACACACACACACACCCTCCCCGAACTAAATTACTTCTGGTGTGTGGTATACCTCTATGATAGGGTATCTCTATATGTTCTGCAGTAGAGAGATCTCAGTTTCTTTAGTGCCCCAGAAAAATGCCCTCTCCACCAGTCCATCCTTCCTATCAGCATGTTTTCAAAGGATATGGCATATAATCTATATGAACTGTCACAAACAGTGCTCAAACACTTACAGTGATTGACTGTTTGAAGAACCCAAACAGATGCAATTAAAGTAGACAGACAATTCTGCGGTAAAAAAAAATTCAATGCACAGTTTTGAACCATCAATTGCAATAAAGAAATTATATAAAAAGTAAACAAATATTTATTAATAATGTCTTTTCTGGTTTCCTTGAGCAGTGGTGAGAAACATGTAATGCATAAAAATTAATTTTTGTCACTTTCTTTGAAAGACTGCTGTTGGTAAAAATCCATGCCTGGTACTTTTTTTAAGAAAAAGTGTTAGAAGTTAGTAACATTAAAGTCAAACTCAGGTACCACCCAAGTTCTCCTCCCATGTTAGGGTACATGCATTAGTAATAAGAAGCCAAAAGCACTTTTGTTAGAGGTCCTCAAAATCCTCAATTCCAAAAGTAGCCAGACATCTTCTAGGGCAAACAAGTTAAGAACATTATCAGCAAATATATGTCACTGAAGAATCTCTTCCAGAAATGTTTGAAAGTTAAAGATCAAAAATTCATGGGGTTGTAAAGAGGACGCAAACAAATACCTCTTCATGCCAGTGAAGCAAATAAATCTTTCATCCTGCAAACACTTACACAAGTACTCAGCTCTGCCCATGTGGGTATCAAAATCTGTGTTTCCAACATACATAAAGATAAGCACTTGAGCCAGTGCTTGCAGGACCAGGACAACCTGGTTGTCCCATACGGCAGGATAGGACCCCTAAAAAGGGGGGAGATCAAAACATAACAAGAAAGTGTATAACAGCAGGTCCAATAGTCAATACAGGAGCATCCCAAAGTCAAAACTATTACTCATGGCTGGTTGCAAAATCTGCACTTACATTAGGATCATTAAGAATATGACAAAAGAAGGTCTTGTTGCCCTGAACATAATGGCAGCGGGCCACAAGGTGACGGACAACAGTGAACTACACACAGAGTTTTGAGTATGCAGCTTGGTCTGCATAAGACCTCTGTGTCTCACATTACTTCTCAAAACTGTAGCCTTCTAGGTTCAGCCAAGAATTTTTGTCTCCCTGCCACTCACAACCTCTCCCATACCCAAAGCAGCTACAGACAAGAGGGCAGCCGAGGAAAAAGGAAAGGAAAAGACAGTGCCCTTTCATCCATGACTTTCACTCCCAGGTTATTCTATGACTTCCAGCAAGTTCTTTTTCTCTGTCCTCAGAAGTTGTGTTATCCCTGTGTGAGCTTGATGCTTTCTGCCTTTCATGCAGCCTGTCCAGACACCTCTTCTCCCCCTCAAGTGCTTGGCCCTGCGTTCATTTTTATGGGTTTGTTTCATAAAATACAAACCATTATAAAAAGCATTTAGGAAGTTGAGAAGAGACACACCACAGAAATAACACAAATGCTCGTAGAGGCCAATGGACAAAATTATTGAAGAAATGTGTATTTCTTAAAAAGACTCTTCAACTCAGCACAAATTGGAGTGCATGTATCAGTACTGTCAGGGAACCTGTGAAGTTATTTTATTTTCTGGGGATCCTCACTAGCTTTAAAACCAATTTTCCTAAGGGTTGCACACTTCTCACCCCAGCTCAGCCAGCCCCGGGATATTAAGAAAGCCTACGTGAAGACCAGTAAGTATGCCACATGGTCAGACTGCTAATTGAAAGCCAAGCACATTTTGGCTGTCTGATAAATGTCTACCTGGCCACATGGCACAAAAAAGAATGGAATATGTACCTACCCTGAGTGCTCCCCCTCTTCAAAAAAATGGGATATCGCTGTGCTACGCAGTGGTCTGCTTCCAAGGAACGCCCACTCAATAGTTGTACATTCTCCAATGTAAGAGAAAACCCACTAAAAAATGATCATAGAATCATAGAAGGTTTCGGGTTGGAAGGGACCCCTAGAGGTCATCTAGTCCAACCCCCTAGATATGATAATTGGTTTATCTACTCACTCCCATTCTCTTCTGTTTCTCACTTATTCTGATAACAATACTCTTAATACTACTTGCAGTTCACTACTAAAGCCTTACATTTAAGGAACTGCGATGGTTCCCAAAGCTTAGACATGGTTTGGTCCCTCCTCATCCTCTTTTTCACACTGACACTGCAAACCTTAGGGCACCCTAGCCATTCAAAAGTTCATCAGTCCTGTTTGCAAGATTTGGTATATATCTGACAAGAACATCACTACAGCCAAGACTGTAACATGGGATACATACCAGTATGGGCTCTATGAAATGAAATACAGCCAACTATAAGCATTCATCTCTAGCCTTACCACCTACACAGCCCGTACCGTCCGGGCCCCTTTAATTTTGAGCCTCCGTGCAATTGTGCTGTCTGCTCACTCCACAGCTGCAGGAGGCTCCAGGAAACCTCATTTCATTTTTAATTAACCAGCTATTAACTCACTGCAAAGTAACATGGAAAATTCTCTGGAGAACAGCTAATGCTCCCTTCTCAGTTAAAGTTACTTCATAGCCTTGTGTTGAGGCTTTATTTCAGAACATATGGCGCATGTGGTTTTTGTCCTATTTATACCACTTAGTATTTTAGTTCCATGTAAAAAGTAAGTACCATTGACATAATTTTAAAACATTTACATTACCTTTGAATTTACCACAAACACTTTGTGGTTAAAATTTGTGTAATTAAGGCAACAAGTGCACTCATAACATATTATTTCCTCATCTTTGGGAAATTATTTTGCTTTTACAGATACATGTGCTCAGACTGCATAGCAACTAATACCCTAGCCACGGTATGGCCACTAGTTAATAATAGCTTGGCCACGCCCATAGCATTTTCTAAATAAAACTGTTTAAAGAAGGCACTCAGCCTCTAAAGATCCAGAACCACATGCAGTCCAATTCTGTTACCCAAATTTCTATCACTGAAAGTCCAAATCACAGTTATTTGCACTGTAAGCTCTCCAAAGTGAAGATGCTCCTTTATTCAATGTTTATCCAGTAGACCCCCTTTCCTGTTTAAAGCTGACACAAATGCAATAAATAACAAACAGAACTAAATAATAATAAAGACATTACAAGTAAACTCTGTTGGAAAGTTTCTCCCACCAAGTATTATAGAGTTTAGCATGAAAAAGAATGTTTCCAGTGATCTAAAGAAAGCATGGAGTATTGTAATACCTTGGGTAAACTGGCTGATGCTATGGTTGCCTTTCCCGAGGTGGATCAGGAAGCCATGGCGAGGACCCCCTGTGATTCTGATCTTGAGAGTAACGTGTAAACTGTCTCTATCTTCCACTTTTAGCACCTTGTTGGTAATCAGAAACCCAATGTGACCTGTGGCCAGAATACGGAGAGTCTGAGCACCCTTGTTTATTACAATTTGAGGTACACTGTTGTCCACAGCCATTATTCGAATTTTCATAGTCTGAGGTTTCCTCGTTTCAAACACAGTGTTGGGAAAGACATAGAAATCAGTATGAGTGCCATCTGTAACAGTGAAAGAGAAGCTATCCTCAACTGATTCTGTGCCATCATGTTTGTAGCTGATTAGATTTTCATTTAGATCTTGTTTAGTGAAGGTGGTGACTGGTTTGGAGTTATTGAACATGATCTGGCCATGAACTGGTATTTGAGTGATGATAAATTTTAGCAATGAGTCAGGTGTATCTCGGTCTTCTGCAGTCAGTTCAAATGGGGTTATCAGTTTGTATTCATTTTCACTCACCACCAGGTTATGGATTGTGACGACAGGTTTCTTATTGTCCACATCACTGATAGAAATTCTGAAAGTACGAAATACAGGGTTATAGCCATCAGTCACCTCAAACTCAAAGCTGTCCATTTTCACCTCATCTTCTGAAGTATGAATGTAATAGACTTTATTGCCTGCTAATAGGAGTTGAGTGAAAGTGGAGATGGGTACCCCAGGCTGATCTGTGCATTCAAGATGACCACGAACAGGTGCTCTGGTAACAGTGAAAACTAAGTTCTCATCTGGACTATTCAGGTCACTGGTGCTAAGCAAATCAGTAGTAAGGGTTACCTTCCCTCCTTCCTTCAGAGAAACTCCTTTGCTGATTACATCTGGGAAGACAATATCAATGCTACCTATTGTCACATAAAAGTAGCGGTCAATGAGAGGATTTATTCCATCTGTCACATCAAACTTGATAAGATCACGAACTCCTTCTTGCCCAAAATGCATATATCGAATTAAGTTTCTATCCACTTCATCTTGGGTGAAATTCATCCCCAGGGTGATATTCTCAACTCCACCTAAAGGCTTTACTCTCTGCAAGAGGCCTTGTCTTGGCCCATACCTTATAATGTATGTCAAGGTTTTGTCTTCAGAATCCAGGTCAGTAGCCTTCAATATTCTGTTATGAATAGTTCTAGTTTCCCCTATTTCAATCTCCAAACCATCATTGATGGCCATTCTGGGTGTTTCATCATCTACAGGAATAACCATGATAAGTACTGTTTTTCTAATGGTATGTTTGCCATCTGTGAGTTTCACTTCAAAACTGTCCTCCTTTGTTTCAGAGTCATCATGTTCATAGAGTATGTTGGAGCTCTCCGTTATCTGATCCAAGGTGAAGCTCTCCACTAGGACAGTTCCATTAACCAGCTGGTTCACAATGTGGCCATGCCTGGGAAGCCTGGTGATTGTGAACATTAACTCATCAGCAGGGACGTCTGCATCCACTGCATGGAGGATAGGGGTATCGATAACCAGGCTCATGCCTTCCATCACAACAAACTCTCGCATAAAGATTTCAGGTTCTTCATCGTTGATCGGCATAATGACAATGGGGAAAATATGCCTTTGGGAAAAGTTAATGCCATCAGAACAGCGGAAAGCAAATCTGTCTTCAACAGGCTCCACACCCTTATGTATACTTTGGACATAAAAGATATGCCCTTGACGCAGGTCTTTCAAGGTGAAAGCACTTATAGCTACACCTGCTCTGGATTTCTCAGATCCCGGGGCTGGAGAGATATTCTCTACATACCCGGATGTTGGCTGAGCAACAATGGTGCAGAGTATATCATCATTAGGAGTATCCACGTCTTCAGCCCTGAGGTGAGCAGGAGTAATGACCTGTTTGTCACCTTCCGTTACCATGAAACGCTCCCCCACAAAAATCTCTGGGGCTTGACTGTCAACAGGAAGAATGGTCACCAAGACTGAAACTCCTTGAACAACATTGCCCCTGACGCTCCACTCCTCAGACAGGTCAGACAAGGTAAGGTTGAAGGTATCTTCTTTGGGCAGAAGGCCTATTTCACCACCAGTGTGAGCATATACCACAGCACCATCCAGCAGATCTCTCTGGGAAAATCTCTCTGCAGGCACCCCTTGGACCAGGATGTTCCCATGCTGAGGAGGATCCTCTACAATGAAGGTCAACATTAAGTCATCTGTATCCTCATCTGTGCCCTGAATGACATTAGCAGTGATTTCAGCAGCACCATTCTCCAGCACATCCAGGTAGGAACCAAGAGTGCCTGGGGGCAACCGTAGCATAGGAACCTCATCATCAACTGGGTGCACGTTCATTTTCAGTGTGATGGGCACAAAATGAACCCCATCACTCACGTCAAGCCTGCAGGTATCACTGTTGGTCTCAGCTCCACTGTGCACATACACCACCCTCCCTTGTCTGATATCCTCCAGGCCAAAGACACCTCCTGGAATCAAACTGTACCCAGAAAGCTGCAACTGGCCATACCGAGGAGCCTGGGTCAGGATAAATCTGAGATGGGCAAGTTCAGTGTCCGTGTCACTGGCATCCAGCTCAGTTGGACTAAGGACGTGGCTGCCTCCCTCAGGCAAAGCGAAGCCAGTATTAGTGATTTCAGGAGGCTGGTTATCCACAGGCTGCAGGTAGATGGTGAAAGTCCCTTCAGCTGCATTGCCAGCTGCATCTTGCACTTGATACTGAAACTGAATCAAATGAGGAGCCACCCCCAGTTCTTCCTGGGGGGGACGGTACGATATCTTGTGATGATTGATCTGGGCTTGGGTGAAGTGGGTAACTTCCACAGAGTGATCCTCAGTCAGCACGAGGGATCCAAGGCGGGCTCCATATACATCTGGAGGGTGGTTAGTGTCCGTGTCAGTGGGGGGCTGGGTTATTGTGTAGTGGAGTTCACGGTCCCCTGAATCCTGATCTGTGTAACACAAGTGCTTCCTCCGCAGTGGGGTCACCTGCTGTTCTGCAACTATTAAGTGCAGGCTGCTGCCACTATGCAGCTCTGGGGCTAATCTGTCTATGGGATGCACCCGGATCACGAAAGTCTGTGGTCCAGAGCGGTTGGGTGGGTCGTTGTCATCCTGGACTCTAAAGACGAACTGGTCCAACACAACGCCAGGGCCGGGGCTGTGAGGCCCAAAGTGGTGGTAATAGAGACGCCCTTCCACAATGTCCTGCTGCAGCCACTCTCTCACTGGCTTTTCATAGATTAGGGAGCTTCCCACTAAACCTGGCAACTTCCTCCAAGAAAAGTCCTCATCTTCGTCCTCCTCTTCCCAGCCAGGAGGTGGCTGTGCTTGACGGAGGACCAGCTGCCCAGCAGTGGGGCCAGACTCCACTGTGAAGAGCAAGATGGTATCCTGCGAGTCAATGTCAGTGGCACTAAGAGCACGGGTGGTGATGGGCACTGTTTCACCCTCAGCCATCGTCAGCCCTGTATTAGCATTGAGTAAGGGTGGCTGGTCATCAGTGGGCACCAGGGTAATGGGGAAAAGGAACTCAACACGGTGGCGAGAGCCACCATCTTCCAGCCGCAACACCAGGTTGTCACTGAGTGGAGACTCGCTGCCATCATGCTGGTATATGACCCGACCTGCTGCCAGCTCAGCCACTGTGAAGTGTTTACGAGGGGCAGCAGGTCCTGGGGTGTCCTCCAGCAGAGTGAGGTGGCCATGCCTCAGCCCTGCCACCACACTCACCCGCACCTGCTCAAGGTCATCCTCATCACTTATCACCAGGTTGGGGCTGGGACCGGGTCCTGAGAGAGGCCGTGACTGCCCCTCATAGAGCACGAGGCCAGTGTTGCGGGTCACCACAGGTGCCAGGGTGTTCATGGGCTTCACCACAATGACAAAGGCAAAGGGCTCTGAGGCAGCACCCTCTGGGTCCAACACCTCCAGCTCGAGCTCAAAGAGCCGCTCCCGATCAGAGTCCTCCATGGGTGGCTGGTAGGCGATCCGCAGCTCCCTCACGTCCCGCTGGCTGAAGGAGGAGACGGGCAAGCTCCGGTCGTCAGTGCTGACCATATGCCCCTGGCCAGGGCCAAAGGGAGAGGTGATGTTGAAGAGCAGCAGGTCTGGCGGTGACTCAGCATCCTCGGCCGCAAGCATATCAGGGGTGAGGGCAGTGAGGACAAACTGGTCCACCTCCATCATAAGCATGGCCAAGAAGCTGGGTTTGGGGGCCACGTTCTCAGTCCCGGCCCGAATCCGCACCAGCACCTGGAAGTACTCGCGCTTCAGCAGCGCCCCGCTGCCCGCCGCCTCCCGCAGCTCTGCCACCAGCGGCACCAGGTCACGGTTGGGGGAGCCGCCGGCTGCCGTGTGCCGGTAGCGCAGCCCCAGGCGCAGGAACTCCTCGCAGTCCCACATCGAGGCGGGCACCGGGCCGCCCCCCGCCGCCTCCCCACCCGCCGCCGCCGCCGCCGGGGGGGGGTAGTTGAGGATCTCTCCGTACCGGGGCAGCCCGGCCAGCGGCGGCAGGAGGCCCACCCGGCAGCGCTGCCGGCCCGGCTCGAAGGCGAACTCCAGGCTGCGGGCGTCCAGCGGGTTGCTGGTGCCCCGCAGGCGCTCGACGGTGAGGGGCAGGTTGCGGGTGACGATCTCCAGCTGGGTGAAGAGCACCTCCACCTCCAGCACCAGGGGCAGCACCAGGGCGCGGCTCGGCGAGTCGTAGCGCAGCTGCAGGCGGACGCGGTCCCGCGCGGGGCTGCGGCCGCCCAGGTGGGAGTACTGCACCTCGCGGGGGCCGAAATCGCAGGGGAAGCGCCGGGGGCTCAGGCGGCCCGGGCGCTGCCACAGCGGGTCCTCGTCCAGCACGGTGAGGTGGCACCGGTCCCCCGGCTGCACCTGCAGCACCAGGTCCCGCGCAGGGTCCAGCCAGGCGGAGCGGCCCAGGGGCACCTGCAGCCCGCGGTTGGCCACCACGACGGGGGCCGCCTCCGGCGCCCACGGCGAGGAGGCGGCGGCGCTGCCTGGCGGCGGCTCCGGCACCCCCGCCCAGACGCAGCCGGCCAGCAGCAGCCAGCCGGCCAGCAGCCGCCGCGGCGCGGCGGGGAGAGCCTGCATCGTCCTTGCCGGCGGAGCGAAGCGCCGGGAGCCCCCCGCAGCGGCGTCCGCGCTCCGCAGGGGCCGAGTCGCGGCCCCGCTCCTACCGCCGGCGCGGCCCCTCCGCACCCGCTCCTCCCGCACACGCGCTGCGCTCTGCCGGGCGCGCGCCCCGCTCCGGAGGGGAGCCCCGCCAGCTGCGAAGCCCCGCCCTGCACCTCCGAGCCGGCCAATAGGACCCCGCGGGGGGCGAGGCCGTCCGGCGCGATTGGGCAGAGCGGTTTGCCAATCTTGCCAGCTACGCGGAGGGGGGAGCGCCCCCCCACCCTCCTTCCCTCCCCCGGCCCCTCAACAGGTTGTGGAGGGGAAGGCGACGGGAACGCGGCGGGCTGAGCCGTGGCCGTGCGGGAGCGGGGAGGAGGGGGGAGGCGGGGGGCACGGGGCACCCTGCCGGCGCGGATCGCATGGAAAGGCGCCGCGGAGCGGCCGGAGCCCCCATGCCGGGGGGAGGGCGGTGCTGCTTCCCCACAGCGGAGCCGCGCACCTTTGCCAGCGCCGCTCCCCGCCTCCCCTGCACGGAGCCTCCCCGCTCTCGCCTTAAACCCTGGCTCCCTGGGGCTGAATTCGAGCGGGGCTGTCCCCGAGTCGCCGCCGGGGAGGGCTGGGGGGTTCCCTTCCCCTCGGGGTGAGGGGGCGACAGGTGGGCGCGGGGCGGCGCCGCCCGGTTCTGTCAGCGGCAGGAGCGGGTTTGCCCGAGAGCCGCCCCGGGTTAACGGGGTTCGGGGCGGCGGGAACGGTGGCCGAGGGGAAGCGGGGCGGGACACGCGAGGAGCAGGGCGGCGGGGCTGCAGGCGGGGTGGGGGAGCGGGGACCCGCCTGCCGGCAGCCCCCGTCCCTGTGCCAGAAAGGCAGCGGGTAAAGGGCTCCGGGGCAAAACGCATCAGTCGGTGCCCGGTTCCGTTCCTCGGAGGTGGCTGGTCACAGCAGCGGGTGAATAAAAGCTCCGCGGTATTTCTGCCATCTTGTGTCCGCGGTTAAAAGCATGTTAGTAGGAGCCTGAGCTTGCAGGGGTTACTTGCCTTTTAAAATTCCTAGTGGCAGGCTCTGACTTTTTATTCGTCTTCTCTCACAGCTACCCAAAGTCTTCCTTGTTAATGAAACGTGATCCACAGTCTGTTTAAAAAAAACCCGTTTCTAACAACGGAAAGGTGAAAAATACTGAGGAGGGGCAGATTCAAAGGTGACCCAAGGCTGTTTGGAAACGACTTTGTGTAAATTTGCGATGCCTTCTTTAAAGATAATCTTTGAAGTTATCCTTCCGTGGTGGAGCAACATCATGGCACGTGAGCTTGTTTTCCGTATGGAAAATTTGAATTTGGAATTTCTGGTGTGGGCACAGTCAGCCGTGTTTACATATAAGTATTCATGCCAACAAATAATTCAGCTTGGTTTGGGGTAGGGGGACATCAGTGGACATCTGTTCTGCAACACTGGATTATTGTGATTTGTGAGGTACTTTTATATTCTATTTTTGACATACCTGTGGAAAACTGCAGAATGCTATTTTGTTAAACAAGTCTATACTGAATTATGGACTTGGATGCCGCTGCAGGAGGTAGTAGTTCTAGTAGTTAGATATCCAGTAAGTTAAGCAACACTAATCCCATTTTTCTACCCTTATGAGGCATTCACCCTGGATTTCAGCAAGATGATGTCTTACTTCTAAGCCTCAAAGAAAGATAATTCAGTAGAAAAAATTGAGTCCCGGGACCGAGGATCTCCCATAGTTCCACAAACATGGTATTAGTAGCTCTTTCTGTCGGAGATGACCATATTCAGGATGGAGTGGTTGGAACTGCCCGGGTATTATGGTCTAGTGTCAAGTCCTGGGTTCTGTTTTAAAACAAATAAAACCAACCCCATATTAAAACCAAATGACCCAGCACAGAGATTTGAGGTAGCATCAGGGTGATTTGAAGGCATGTCTGCCTTCACAGGCATAAATTAAAGAAGTGTGTACCATCTAAGTTTGATTCCAAACTTAGGCTGTAGTAAAATGTAGTAAAATGAAGTTTTACAGAACCAATCTTCATATTTATTCAGTTCAAGGGAGACAGGTTTTCCTTTTTTCAAAATAAACCCCCTTTTGCAAAGTTTGCCACTCAAACCATGTGGGTATGTGCATGGACGCATGTCTGCGTGTAGAGAGACTTAGTGAAAAAGAGTAATAAACCACTTACAAATGGCATCTAACTTTTTTATGTATTGTTCTAGTAGAAGGAAATAGAAGGTATCTAATGAAAAGGCACTTTTTTCAGTTCTTAATATTCTTAGACTGTTAGGGATAGCAGGTAAACATGCACCTTTAAAATATTTTCTCTTGAATGATGATGAGTTTTGAACCACGTTTGTAACAGAGCAACCTCTTCTGTTAAAGTCAGTCTAATATTTGTTGTGGTGTTTATCAAGAGATCATGTCTGGGACATCTCTTTTCAACTGGTAAAGAGAGTTAGAGAAATCTGGTAGATGAAGAAGCAGGTTTTGAAATACCTGTGTTGAAAGTGAATGGAGAAGGACATTCCAACAGATACATTTTTTGAGAGATTTTAGCTTCTTAACTGAAAAAAAAAAAAATTAAGAGAAAAGTAGTGAAGGGATGGGACTGATCCATCCCTGACACTTATTTCTGTTTTCTTATTTTCAGTGGTTACTGGGTCAGGTTCTTTGATCTCTATTATCTCCATCATCAAGTGGTAAATTTCCATGTACAAACAGCAGAAGTCCTCTTTATTTTTAGCAGTTGGTGTCTCGTCAAACAAGTCAATGGGCTCTTGTGCCACAGTCCAAGTACAAAGTGCAAGACGTGGGTTTTTTTCTTTTCACAGCATAACATAAAATAAAAAGTGCTCCTAATTACAGAACTGATAAGAATTTTGAAAGGGTTTTCCTTGGCTTTCTGACTGGTTCAAATCGTACTTGAAGAAAATTCATCTTGGCTAAATTCTGATCTAATGACATAGCTGTAAATCCAAAGCCTTTTCCTACAGATTGTCACTGAAGTCAATGTGACAAACCAGAATTGAACCCAATAACAAGTCCATTGATCTTTTAAAATAAATTTTTGGTGAATAAAGTGACTGGCATTTGACCAGGGATAAAAAAGAGTCTGCATACCCTTGCACAAAAGCTTGCAGCTCTGCCACACTACTACATTGTATGTCAGAGTCTAAACAAGAAACAGAAAGCTTTAAGACAAAGAAGACCTGCTCATTTAACAGAGCATTAATAAATAAAAGTGTGCTTATTCTAGTGATGCATATTTCTTCTGAAATTACCTGCGAGGCTCAGCAGGATGAATCTATATTTTAAGACATTCATTTATTTTAAAATGAATGCAAATCTATTCTTATTTCAAGTGCAACCCTTGCTGAAGGCATCTGGCTTCTGCTTTTGATGATGGGTCACAGATTTATATTCCTTACTGAAACCTACACAACGCACAGTTCCTGTGGAAGACAATCAGAAGTTCACCAGGGTTGCATATAAAATTATAGTTATCAAAGACTGCCCTCTGTTGATATGGTATAATCTTAGCATCTTAACGGTAGCAAAGCCTGATTTTTGTTACTACTTTTCATAGGAGTTTTGTACTTAATGATGGAATGAATTCCAGAGATGCTCTTCAAATAAATTAGTAAAAAAATGAAATAGTTTTGATGATTAATTACTGGGAAAGGAGACTATATCTGACGTACAGGTGTCATGGTTTTTTTAACATTTTCCAAATAGATAGTATGAGTATTCCATAACTTACAAGTGCAAAAAGATTCACCGTCTCTTGCCAATGTGTATTAACTACCTTGCCAAGGAAATGAGGAGAGCAGGAGGAGAGGATGGAAACAGTAAATGAGATTCATGGGAGCATTTGGACACTTGTATAAGTTGTTGTATAAGTAATTTTGCTGTTGCAATTCAACTTTGAAGGCCGTGTAAAAGCCAGCTGTACAGTATGTATCGTGGCAAAGAGAAAATTTTCATCATTCAAAATATGACAGGTGGTTTGGTGTACAAAGACCGAAGAACAGTCCTACATAAATAGTCTGCTGGAACAGAGTAAAAATTTGAAAATGTTAAATCAGCCAGATGAGAGAATCTCTCAGTTCTCTGTTTGTAGCTGTACTTAACCAACAACCTTTCTGTTGTTTCCATACTCGCTTCTTCTCTTATTTCTTTAATGAATTACTATGCAAGTGAAGATTTATAAATTATCAGGCGTAGCTTTTTGCATATGCAAGACTATTGCTGAACTGTAGCTTTCAGTCATCCTTTTTCTGCCAAGTATCTCAAGAGGCAGATAGATGCCTCAGGAATCCTCTCACTTCTTCCTGAGATGTCATCTTTACCATCCCATTGTAAATGTGGCATTGTCCTGAACCTGTCCTCCATTTCTTTTACGGTTTCTGTTTCATTCCAGGTATCTGTTGCCCTCCAGGCAGAGATGTTCCTGGAAAGTCCAGAGCCGCTAAATCTTGCATCCATAGTTTTATTTCCCTTTGCCTTAGGTAAATCATTCCCTTGTCATTTGAAGAAACTTCACTGACTTCTATCAGGATAAGGTTTCATTCCTTGACCAGTGAACTCTTACACAGTCTGTTCTCAAATTTGTTTTCGTCTGATGCTGGGCTGAGTATAATGCTGGTTTCTACATTTCACCTACCTACAGTAAATGTGACCACATGACCCAGCCAACGTTCACTCCAAAACCCAAGCCAAAATCGCCCTTTGTGTTTCTAAAGCTCTTCTTAGACTTTTGTCTTCATACTTTATGATGTTTCTTCTGCTGCTGCCCCGGTAATTGTTTTCACCTGCCTAGCACTGGCGCCCTGCCCACCCTCCATGTCTCTGGCACTGTTTTCACTTCAGCCTTGGCTCTTTGAAAACCTACTTTTCAAATCAACCTTCTCCAAGCTCCTTCCCACTTTAGATCTCATCAGAAGCAATGTGTTTTCCTTTCTGTTTTTTCTCCTCTGCCTTTTGATCACTTTTACATTTTTTGTTTCAAAGCCAAAATACAACTTCTTGATCTCCTATGAACAACAAAAAAAGACTTGGTAATTTGCTAGAGTGAATAAGTAGTTCCATCAAGCTTCCTTACCTGTGATTTATATCTTGCGTTTGGACTCTTAGAAGTTTTTTTTACTGTGATTATGGAATTTATAACATCACTTTTAAATGTATGCTGAGACACACACATGTTCTTTGATGTGTAACGAAGGTGGCAATAAAGACACTATAAGCAATATAGCTGTTTTCGAAAAATATTTAAAGACCTGAACTTTTTGAGTCCTCTCTCAGATTTCCCCTGGATGAAATTGGTGAGCAGTTGGAAATTTTCATGACAGGAACTGGCCAAATGCTGTCACCAATGTCAATGACAAGTTTATCTCAACGTGCAATCCAGAATACGTAGATGCTGGTATGGGTATTTATTGTGTTAGACCATATTTATGTAAATGACAATTATAACTGAAATCATGTATCAACAAGGAATTATTGGTGAAACATTTATTTCTTATAGGTAAATGCTTAATAGCTGGTGGAGGTCAACACAATCTTAGTTTATACATTTATCTGAAGTGCCAATTTATTTTATTTTATTTTTTTAAACTTTAAGCTGTGTCTGTTATCTACTGATTATCTACTCTAATTTATATTGCCCTGTTTTAATTACAGATCACTGAAATTCCAGTACAGTCAAGTGCTTATGTATTTTATTAATGAAATAAGTATGGAAACATTCCTGGCACTGTTTTATTTGAAAAAGAAAACAGAATGGAAGCTACTTAATGGGTAAGGGATCAAATCCAGGCTAAGTTATTTAGTTCCTCCTGTCCCACAAATACCCTAAAAATACATATTTTCTTGCTAGGACACATGCAAAATCGTTCTTTTATTTTTTTATGGTAGCATACACCTGTTACAAAAAATTGCAACAGAGATTTATTTCCCTTCCTGTCTCTCCCTGCTCTTTCAGAAAGGATGAATAATGGCTTCTTGGTAAAGCTGTTCTGCGCTGTGGCTTGTCTGCATTTTGACATTTGCAATACAGGCATTTTATTGTGTAGCCTGTGGAAAGCATTAATGGCTGAAAGAGCAGGGATCTCTTGGTTGGTGCTAGAGTTAAGGTTATTCAGCTGCAGGTGCAATGTTCCCAACTGGATAGGAAGTGAGAAAGAATCAATCAAAGTTTTCGTGACAGAGTTGTTTATGAGTCCACATTTTATTTTTGTATTAAGAACTATGAGTTTAAAAGGTAGGAGTTCAAATTCATTTCATTCTAGCACAGGTGTTAAAGGTAGCTGAGGTGAAACTTTTTGGAGTAGTCCATTTGTCTCTATAGACTAAAGTTTTATATCTTTGGCTGGTAGTGGTGGTGTTCTGGCTGTTAAGATTTAAGTGTTACCCCCTTAAATAGGTAAAGGAAGACTTGTACATAAAGGTAATATCTTTTAATAGATTTAATGGGAATTATTGGGAAAAAAAGAAAAGGCTTCGACCATAGAAGCCTATCTTATCTCCTGGCCTGCCATAGAAATAGAGAATTAAGAATATTTGCCCCCAAATTAACTTTCTTATGATAAGTCTGTGAAGTAACTTGAGAGAGAAGTTGGGCAGTTCCTGTAGAATGAAGCCACACATGCTGAAATTTAATTCAGAGCATGATCTTCCTCCATCATGGGTTACAGTGGTTAATAATTTTCTGCATACATTTCGTGTTTAGCTGAATGGTCAGTGGTGGGGAGAGGCCGTATTGCACCAAGTACTTACGTCATATTAAGGTAGCTCATTCAAAGAGCCAAGCCATTTTTCTCCAGCGGAGTTATCTCAGTGGTTGAGAGGCTTTTGTAACACGAGCATGATTTTGTTCTTCTCAAAACAATTGCAGCGATATCTAGATATATGTTACTACCTTTTTATGTGTTTTGGATGGCTGCTGGTCTTAGGAAGGAGGTATGTTTGTGGGTGAGTAAGTTGAATTGTTGATAACAGTGCAGTAATTCTGCAGCTGACAGAGAATTACACTTAGTAATAATATTTAGAATTATTTCAATTTATCTGCGCCAAGATGTTGATTTTTGTCTGTTAACAGAACCTTCTCTTTTCTATCAACCAAATATTTTGTATACACACCTATACTATAAACATGACCTACTGCGCATTTTCTATAGTATGCAGTCATGTTCCATGACAAAGACTGTTAAACTAGGTCTGGAACTTCAGTCAAACAAGCTGTCAGGTATCCCCAAATTGAATGGTTTTAATGATTCAGGTCACTACGGTATGTGTCATAAAATGAAACAACTTCTTCTGAAGGATGATCCTGCCAGCTCTGTGTTGACCTTGGATAACTATTAAAATTGCATATCAAAGGCTGAAGAAACTGTTGTTTAAGCACTTAAAGATGCCCTTCACTGTAATTTTCTCTCTTCTGTGTTGTAAGAGAAATTTTACCTCATCTTTGTAGCTTCAGTTGTCATAACAAAACCACCCCACACAGGCAGTTTCATCATACTGCAATTCAAACAGTATCACTGCCAAATACACATTTTCCTGTGACTATAAACTACTAGCCTTTATGTTACACACCCACAGGCTGGAAAGTAAATGAGAACTAATCCCTGAGATTGTGAAGAGGACAAGAACCAGCAACCCCCCTCCCTTTTCATATCCAGGTAGTGATGTCAATCACTATGTTTCCTTTCTCCATAAAAATTTCCCTAAATTAGCCAGTGTTAACTTTACTCCCATTTTGCACACAACTAGGGTGAATATACAGACATCTTAACCTTTTGGGACTGATTCTGTGACTTCCACTCAGACAAACCTCATACCGTCTTCAGTGAGTTTTACCAAGATTGGAATCACAGGCAGCTTAAAGTACGACAGATGAGGATCTTGTTTATGTGCAAGTCGTATGGATGTAGGTGTTTGTTTCATCTGCATACCTATTGAAATTAGGCATTTGTAACATTGCAAGTTGAACTCCAGGCACTTCTGTAAATTTGATTCAATCCAGTTCTCCGGACTTTTATTCACATTCAAATGAACTGTCAATTAGTGTCAACATACGCTATGACATTGGAGCTATTCTGGGGCAACAACTGTAAAGCCTCTGGATCAAACTGATTTTACCTTACCAGTAATGCAGAAGGTGTTCATTACAGACAAAACCCAGCAGTTAACAAGTAAGAATCCCAATTACAGATTACAGCTCGTTTTCGAAAGAAAATTTTTGAAAGCATGGAAAAGTATTTGGTGCCTAACTTGATCTTTCAAGCAATGTAGACATTAACTGGAAGTCAGAGAACAGCTGGGATTTGTGTTTGGAGAAAGATACTTGCAGCACCGCCAGGGTACAAGTCTCTCAGAGAAAGGGGGCACCATGCGCTCACCACAGGGACATGGCAACTGGCTGCCCTTAAACAGAACCCCAAACCTGGGGCAAGGCAGTTTCAGATTTCCCATCTCAATATGTGTGTGTGGAGTGGCAGAGGCAGAATATGACTGCCTCAGCTGAAAGGTCCTTTGGTCCATTCCTCTTTTTAACTTAAATTTTGGAGTAAGATGAGTCTATGGCATTTCAGTAAGGAGACAGTCTTTCAAATATATGTTTAATAACCTATATGAAACCAGTGTTCTGTGTCACTCATCACCCCTTTGGCATAAAAAGACTATTCAGGCTATTTATTTTAGATATCTGACTTAGACCTTGAGCGTTACTTCCTCCATTGACAGTGTGTTAAACCAGGGTCTATCAGCCCCAGTAGGAGGAGATTTGAATCACTTACTGCTGTCTTGATTTTAGCAAGGAAGAAATTTTGACAACTGTCAGACAGACACCACACCATAGAGATACTCCTATAATCAGTGAAGGAAGATGGGGGTTAGAGGCGTCTCATCTTATGAAAGATGTTTGAGAAGTGCTCATGTCCTTTCATCCCTGCTATGGGGAAGCTTAGATTCCTGGCTTAGACTAGGTGCTTAACTCCTAGACTTGCAAAATTAAATGTGATAAATGCCACTCCAGGTTACCAGAGATTCAACAGCTCTAAGACTATTAGCTCTAGGGCTTCTATTTTTATTTATTTTATGTATTTTTATGTGCATTTCCACAAGTTCTGCCACTTCATATGTACTCATGTTTCTGAAGAAGCCATCTTAACCATCCTCAGGCTTGCATGTGCTGCAGCTCTCTTTAGTGCTCTGATATTGAACTGAATCCAAAGGGCAGACATTGCAGCATGTTTGAAGGCTGATGCTGCAACCTTTGAGATTTCCAAGTGGCTTGTTTACAAGAAAGTAAAAATAGTTATCCATCAGCTTCAAAACATTGCCCACCATTGTGACGTCCCCGTATTACGTGACTTGGAAAACAAAATTCATCCCTGACAAGCCCACTGAAATCATAGGTGCTCCAGTGGGAATATATTTGGTCAAATGGGCAGAAAATAGAGAGAGCAAATAGTATTTTGCAGTAATAGTTTCCCGCTTGATGACAGAACACACAACATGCGCAGCTACCTTCCCCACTCTTAAAAGCAGGTAGCTATAAAACTTCTTTTCCTTTAAAAAAGCTATTTGCCATTAACAGCTCAATTAGCAAACATACACTCACCAAGTAATGAGGGATGGAGTCAGAGGCCACCAGTATCTGACCCACCATAAAGATTACTCTTGCTACAGCACGTAAATCTGCAGCTAAGCAGGTAAATCAAGATCTCCACCAGGGGCTACACAACAGCATCTAGAGAGATCTTGCCAATTGCCTTAGATAGCTAAATAAGTATTTGCAGTCAGATAACCACAGTATTTTCAGTATTTATGCTATTTCCAACAGTACATTCAGGGAAGTAAAACTGGCAGCTTTATTTGAAAGAGCCTCAGCTGGAAGGTGAGGTGTACGTGGCCAGTATACATGCTTGATCCACAGTGCACAGAGGTTTTTGAGCTGGGTCACCATCGGGCCTTCTGTGCTCACTGAATATCTGTAAACAATGCTGGGACCCTTGCAGGGGATGGCTGCTTGAAATACAGCCTGTGGTTACCCAAATAAGTACCTTCGTACCTTTGCACCATTTCCAGACATGGCAGATTTCCCTGTTGCTGTTTAAACTTTTGGTCTTTAGTATATACTCGTATGCCTTAAGAAACTACATAACTTGTTAAAATGGTTTGTTCAAATTCTGTTATGGATTAAATCCCACACTGAAGGTCCAAATCAGCAGTAAACACATCATATCTATCCATAGGAGAATTCTCCCTCCTTAGGGTCTCTCATCTATAAAATAATTGGAATTAAGCAAAATCTTCACAAAGCAAATCACCATTTCTGCATGCGGTATTCCAAGCCATTAACTTATATAACAGCCTTCATCTCTGTAGTGTGCTACTCCCCATTATATGTCTAGGTTTACATTTGCTTTTGTGCCCCTTACTGTAGACTGATAAGAGGTCAGTAACAAACACAACACAGTGTTGCCCTGAGGCGTCACTCTTCGTTCAGAACCCATTTAAATGCCCCAGAAAGTTTACGTTATTTTATCTAATGAAATATTTTGGATTTGTGGAAGTTAAATTTCTTCTGTCACTTTAACTCATCGTATTTCTTAAGTCTGTAACTGTCTGAGAATTTTCTTATCTATCTGTTTTTCCATGAATACACCAGGATTTCTCAGCCTCAGCTGTGAAGTTTTCAGCTGAGAAGCAAACCTGTCTCTTCCTCAGATCTGAAACCAGCCAATCCAGAATATTGTAAAACAACAGAAACGATAACATAAATAAACAGTCCAAAAACACATAAAGAGAAAGCACACGTGTATGAAAAATCTCCCAAAGCATATACACAGATAACTAAATCCCTACAGATGTCTACAAAATAAAATGTCACAGATCATAGATCATCCCCCATGGCTTCATTGTTGTTACTGTTTTTATATAAAGGTGTGAGGAACAGACAGTGAGTGATATGCCATAAAGATCTGAGTCTTTTTTGTCTTTTTGTTTTAAGGAAGAGGTAAACCTTTTGATATGTGCAAATAAACCAGTTAGAGCTGGTTAGAGCACCTTCTCAGGAAAGCACTGGAGGTGGATTTTAGGCTTTTGCCAGTCAAAGAGGACTTCAAATGTTTCTTCCTCTTACCTGAACCACCAGGCTACAGAACAGTTTTGAGACACCTTCTGTCCTTCCCAGTAAAGCTAGACTAGCAAAGGGCCTGGTGAAAGGAAGAACCTGTTGCTGCCCAGTCTAATGACTGAAGACTCAGCTGACTGAAGACTCAGCTCATTTGACCTCGGCCCTGGAAATTAGACAAGTGACAGGAAGGGAAAAAAAAAACCCAAACTTTTGTGAGCTTTTCTTACTGTTCACTTCACAAAACCCATCAGTTCTCTTTAAGTGAGCACACTCCCACAGGATAGCCCTGACTGAATCTGAAGTAAATGAAAGCATCTCATTACACCTAACTTCAGGTGCCTACAGCGAAGGTACTTCTGTGCTCATCACTCCAGGCTCCTTTTGTTATCAGTGGAAAGAAAAGGTGCTTTAATTTGCAATTCATCTGACCTACCTTAGATATCTACTTTAGAATAAGATGAATAATGCTCTGAAAGCCTCTCTATCTCCATTTACTACAAGAAAAGCCTGGGTGAGTAGGTCAGATGCAGCACAGGGATGAAAATAGACAGACACCTCTGAAAGAGCATCCTTCCCATCCTAAAGATGGGATCATTGAAGAAGCGAGGACTGAATTGCCCTTTATCAGTGCCTAGCTATATACACTGGGGAACCTGAAAACTTCACTTATATCAGATGGCTAATGTTTACATGTCTATGGTTATTAATCTTTTCTGCTGTCTGCTATGAAGTGGGAACAATAGCACTTACTCTTTGAAGAGGGATAATATGTTAGAAATTCTGCAGTCAAAAGTCAAATATTTCTTATGAAAAGTAAAAATGGTTTTGGAGGGTAACTGGTGAAATACAGCGAAACAGAGTGCATTTCATATTAATTTGGTTTTTCTACAGCACTTGTACTACATCGTAATTAGATGCTACTGTGTCTGAAATTTTTCCCATTACACACCACAAAAGCACAACCACTGATAACTATGTTTAACATGGAATGGGACAGTCTACCCTATTTTGTCATAAATGCTTTTCTGATATATGTATACACACTTATGCATAATATATGTATAAACACACACATATAAAATTTTACTAGAGCTTACCCAAATAGACTAAGAAGCTGTAGGGAAGTCGAGCAGGTTAATTGTGTTTCCTGATTTCTGGGGTTTACACAGCCATCTAGCTTAACAAATCTACTCAACTATTTGGAAAGAAGCAGAAAGTATCTCAGGATTAATAGTATCTGTGGTAGATCAATAACATACTGAAATGAAATCTGATAAGCTGTAAAAAAAAGGATTTAATAAACAGAAGCAGCATAATGACTGAAAGCCCCCAGTATCAATACAGGCTGGGGGAAGAAAGGATTGAGAGCAGCCCTGCCGAGAGGGACTTGGGGGTGCTGGTGGATGAAAAGCTGGACATGAGCCGGCAATGTGCACTGGCAGCCCAGAAGGCCAACCGTACTCTGGGCTGCATCAGGAGAAGCGTGGCCAGCAGGTCGAGGGAGGGG